>BOPM01000920.1:0-14863 GCA_022179025.1 Porites australiensis | reverse complement strand
TATATCTTGTTTACCTATGTATACCATAGTAATTCTGTATACCCTGTATACCCCTATGTATCCTGTTGACCCATGTATACCCTAGTAATACTGTATATCCTGTATACCCTTGTATATCCTTTTTAACCATGTTTACCCTAGATGACAATTTAGACCAAAAAATTATCTGGCGCGGGCTCTATTCTGAATGAGATGATCAAGTATGGTAGATATTCTCTTACCCTCACTAGAGAGACTGTTTAATGATAGCATCATAAAGCCGGTTTACAAAAAGAAAGGTGACAAAAAAATCACCATCAAACTACGGGGAATTACTCTGACAAGCTACTTGGGAAATCTACTCACATCAATTTTACAATGCAGATTAACTAGATATATATATATATTAAAGAGAATCAGATATAATAAATCCAGAACAGTTTGAATTTAGACCAAACACAAGGACCACGGATAGTTTATTTATTTCATAACCGGTACTTATAAGTACCACCACTGAAAAACCATAAAAAAAACTGTATGTTGCCTTTATTGACTATGAGAAAGCACTTGACAGTGTTTGGCAGACGGGGCTATTAAATAAGGTTTATAATTGCGGAATAACAGGAAAATTTCTTGACGTTATTCATTCTATGTACACATCAATCAGAAGTTGTATTCAAGTTGACAGCTGTGGCAAAATAACAGAAATGTTTCAACGCAACAAAGGAATGAGACAAGCCGATGGATTAAGTCCCGCACTTTTCTCTATTTTCATGAACGATAAACAGTAGTATCTAAAACAACAGCACTGCCAAGGAGTTACCGTACATTAGGAAATCAATCTCTTAATTGCCTATTGTATGTAGACGACCTCTTGCTGATGAGTCACCTTGCCCTTTCTTACTTTTTCTATGTTCTTTCGTATAATTACTGATTATTTCATTATCGCCAAACTTCAGGATCTAAAGTGGTGGTGTTGCCTTTTCAACAACCAAGTCAGTGATTTTCTTAATAGATGTCAGCACCTGCCAGAATGCCCCTGGCATAGGGTTTGTTGGTCCAACGGCTCTCCGAAGACCCAGGGGCCCTGAGGCCCTCAGGTCTCACCAGTGTCTGCCTGCCCGGTCCTAACTTTACACCACCATTTTTCAAGGGAAAATTTAATTTTTGCAACAATTCTCAGTAAAACATTCTGAAGACGGGTAAGGGTCTGAAAAAAGGGGACTACAACTTGATTTCGCTCCAATCCGTTTTACCATTTTCGTAATTTCCCTACATAGTCTGTTTACACATACGACAGCTCGAGTGCGGACGCTCATTATCAGACATCTTAATTTATTCTTAAACCCACACCTTGAAACTGAAAGTGTTTCTAACAGTCAGAAATATTGTAAACGGGTCTCTTTTATGCTATTCAGAGACATGTTTCTCGATATGGCAGAGAGAGGCCTCTGCGCAGATAAAGTGTGTTTTATTTTCCACCTTTTATGCAATTAAGCGTTTTTGTTGTGTCAGGAGATTATGTGCTCTTTCGATTCAACAAAAATTCCGGGTTGAAATTGCGGAAATTCCACTTGTCCAATGGAACCGCACATTCCGGTTGCACATTCCAGTTACGCCCTGTATGACAATGGCTTTGGTGAAAAGGAACGATGATAACTGATAATAAGGTACTTGAGCACGAGGTCACTTGTTATAGTGGCCAGGACGATTGCGCCTTTTAGGAGGTATTTACTTTCAGGCACGCAATGCAAAAGTGCGCGTGAAATTCAAGCATGCAACTTTTTACTGTGGATATTAGTTGTAAACAGAAAGTGAACACATCTGGCTAACAGTCCCAAAATCGCTACCGGTTAGACCAAGACCATGCAGGTGAAGATCGAAGGGCTAAGAAAATTATTAGGCACGATGGCCCACTAGTGCGACTACTTCACATTTCAAAATAACGCAGTTTCTACATGAAACTCATCTGCGCCGTGCATTGGTTCCTCTTTTCCATACAAGTAATAAGCTGATTGCTTTTAAATTGACCTCTTTCATAGAGATACACTTTCTTCTTTGAAATACACCTCCGCCGTAGAAATATGCCTTCGCTGTAGAAATACACCTCTGCAGTGGAAGTCAGCCTCCTGTGTAGAAAAATGCCTCCTCCGAGTCCGTGGAAGTACACCTCCACCGTAGAAACACGCCTCCTTCATAGAAATGAACCTTTTCCATAGAAACAAACCTTTTCCGTGGATGTAAAGCTCCTCCGTAGAAGACGAAGAATTAGTGCCCCTTCCCCGCCGCTCATCCCACCTCCTCCTACCTTCACCACCCGTCTTAGCTTGCTGTCTTGAACTGGGGTCTAAAGTTCAGGTCACAGGTTAGGTCACAGGTTACAGGCCACAGATCACAGGCCACAGGTCAGGTCACAGGTCACACACAAAAACAATAGGACACTGGACAAAACTGTTCTGGGCTGACGTTTTACTATACAAAAACAAAATAAGCCTAGGAACCTTGATGATATTTTTGTCCTTTAAACAATATTAAATTCCACACATGGAATAATATTTTTATGCTGATCATACCGCATATCCAAACTTCGTAACGAAATCACAAAGGTGTGCAAAATCATGTGATTTGTTCGAAAAACAAATCACATGTTTTTCACTGAAAACGAAGTGTTGTCGTGTTATTAGAATGTCATTTCCAAATAAGCCGTGCAGCCAAGATGACTTGAAGCGAGTCATTGACATGCAGCACTGTAATCCTTTGATACATCAGCAGTTTACAGAGTCAAAGATTCAAGTTGTAATGGCGGAATGCTCCCACCTAAGGGCCACGAGGCAAATCCAACATAATTTCAAGCTGTTGTGCAACAGAACGTGAGAAAATGGCAAGCTCTTGGGAGAAGAGCCAAGAAATATGGTCCAGCAACTATTCGAGAGGCCCAAATAGCAGTGTCTGAAGTTCTTGGCCGACTACACTTTAACACAGAGGCATTTTGTGGCTGGTACGAAGCGCGAGCAACAGGCCGCCATCTTCAAAAGAGATGTAAAACCGATCTAGTGGCAAGAAGAGTTTAGGATGAGGAAAGTCTGAACAAAGTTGCCGTATTTCAGTAGTCAAATAAGTTTTAGACTGTCCTTAAGTTTTTCTTCCGTTTTCCCGTCGAATGCCTTTCAAAACATTCATATTCTTAACGCAACCACCCTTCGTTTTGAGATTCGTTTTTTCTTACAAATTACGTGATTTTGCGTACCTTGATACTTGATAGATAGATAGATAGATAGATAGATAGATAGATAGATAGATAGATAGATAGATAGATAGATAGATAGATAGATAGATAGATAGATAGATAGATAGATAGATAGATAGATAGATAGATAGATAGATAGATAGATAGATAGATAGATAGATAGATAGATAGATAGATAGATAGATAGATAGATAGATAGATAGATAGATAGATAGATAGATAGATAGATAGATAGATAGATAGATAGATAGATAGATAGATAGATAGATAGATAGATAGATAGATAGATAGATAGATAGATAGATAGATAGATAGATAGATAGATAGATAGATAGATAGATAGATAGATAGATAGATAGATAGATAGATAGATAGATAGATAGATAGATAGATAGATAGATAGATAGATAGATAGATAGATAGATAGATAGATAGATAGATAGATAGATAGATAGATAGATAGATAGATAGATAGATAGATAGATAGATAGATAGATAGATAGATAGATAGATAGATAGATAGATAGATAGATAGATAGATAGATAGATAGATAGATAGATAGATAGATAGATAGATAGATAGATAGATAGATAGATAGATAGATAGATAGATAGATAGATAGATAGATAGATAGATAGATAGATAGATAGATAGATAGATAGATAGATAGATAGATAGATAGATAGATAGATAGATAGATAGATAGATAGATAGATAGATAGATAGATAGATAGATAGATAGATAGATAGATAGATAGATAGATAGATAGATAGATAGATAGATAGATAGATAGATAGATAGATAGATAGATAGATAGATAGATAGATAGATAGATAGATAGATAGATAGATAGATAGATAGATAGATAGATAGATAGATAGATAGATAGATAGATAGATAGATAGATAGATAGATAGATAGATAGATAGATAGATAGATAGATAGATAGATAGATAGATAGATAGATAGATAGATAGATAGATAGATAGATAGATAGATAGATAGATAGATAGATAGATAGATAGATAGATAGATAGATAGATAGATAGATAGATAGATAGATAGATAGATAGATAGATAGATAGATAGATAGATAGATAGATAGATAGATAGATAGATAGATAGATAGATAGATAGATAGATAGATAGATAGATAGATAGATAGATAGATAGATAGATAGATAGATAGATAGATAGATAGATAGATAGATAGATAGATAGATAGATAGATAGATAGATAGATAGATAGATAGATAGATAGATAGATAGATAGATAGATAGATAGATAGATAGATAGATAGATAGATAGATAGATAGATAGATAGATAGATAGATAGATAGATAGATAGATAGATAGATAGATAGATAGATAGATAGATAGATAGATAGATAGATAGATAGATAGATAGATAGATAGATAGATAGATAGATAGATAGATAGATAGATAGATAGATAGATAGATTGATAGATAGATAGATAGATAGATAGATAGATAGATAGATAGATAGATAGATAGATACATAGATAGATAGATAGGTAGGTAGGTAGGTAGGTAGCTAGGTAGCTAGGTAGCTAGGTAGCTAGGTAGCTAGGTAGCTAGGTAGCTAGGTAGCTAGATAGCTAGATAGCTAGATAGCTAGATAGCTAGCTAGCTAGCTTTAATTCAAATCATATGGCAGCTCACCAAGGCTGAATTGCATGAATTTACAAATACAATTGATACAAAACTTAAAATATGAAAATGTACTAAAAAATCTACAAAATTATACTTTAGAATTCTAATTTATAAAAATTATACTTTAGATGAATTAAACTTTATACAAAAAACTGCTAACGCCTGCACATAGATGGCAGAAATGTGCTAGAAAAACGCTTGGTACGCATGACTGGATTTGCAAAGTGGCGTTGTCTTCTGAGGTTATAATGACAATAGTTCTTGGGAGGGAGAAAATGATTCAACTTATGATCTGGATTAGATACAATAGAATCAAACAGTTTTTTTCATTGATCTATGCGTCTGTCTTCTAAAGAAGCCATGTTGAACATTGACAGGCTGTCATCGTAAGAAAGGCCTGGCAGAATAATTGATAGTGCACGTTTTTGAATGCGTTCAATATCCTTGCGTTCAATGTCCTTAAAGATGGAGCAGAATTTTAGTTTTTTATTTGTTCTTATCAAATTTAGCTGGTAGTTTTTTTAGATGTTTTAACAAATTATATTTTCAGCTTTGGATAGGAAAGTAGAAGGGTTTTAACTTATTGTTTATTACAGTGTGATATTAAGTTGTGTACACAAAAGATTTATTGTATTTATTAGACCTGATTTATTTTTATGGGCCATTTTATCCGATATGTTTAAGCAGAGTTTAGCGATGCTGTCAGGGGGTTGATTTTCAAGGTGAATCCAAAATTTGAAAATGTTCATTGTTATTTGTAAATTGAGAGATAATCTGCCAAGTTCATTTGTCGATGCAACATTTGGTGAGTGTTTGTTTAAACCTGAACAAATCTTACAAAAACGTATATGTGTTTTCTCAAGGGTATACAGGGTATACAGTATTACTGGGGTATAGATGGGTTAACAGGATACATAGGGGTATACAGAATTACTATGGTATACATGGGTTAACAGGATACATAGGGGAATAGAGGGTATACAGTATTACAGGGGTATACATGGGTTAACAGGATACATGGGAGTATACAGTATTACTAGGGTATACATGGGTTAACAGGATACATAGGGGTATACAGGGTATGCAGAATTACTATGGTATACATGGGTTAACAGGATACACAGGGGTATACAGGGTATACAGTATTACTAGGGTATACATGGGTTAACGGGATATACAAGGGCATACAGAGTATACGGTATTACTAGGGTATACCTGGGTAAACAAGACATACAGGGTTATACAGGGTATACAGTATTACTAGGGTACACATGAGTAAAGAGATTACCCAGGGGTATTATTGGTGTAAGGATACTATATTAGGGCGATTATGTGTAGACTACCATGAATTACTTAGTGACATTTTATCGCAGAAAAAATTATCTTTCGCATAATAATCTAGTACAACAACATTTTTGACACAGAGCCTGGGTTACCTGTGAATCAAGTTGAAAAATTACGGAAATTCCAGGGGGTGTGGCTGGTATGGCAAGCACCCCCTGGAATGGAAATACCAGCGGGGTGGGAGGATCTAAAGCAAAAATGCCCTCCATGGGGGATACGGATATTTTTTGGAACCACACAGTCTGTCTTCAAAATCCGTCAACATTGACTGATAAACATACGGATAAAGTCAGACGAGTTATTAAAACGGAATTACAATAATTGTAGTAACACTCTTTAATCATGGCGTTACCGGCTGGTTAACGAATACTTCAAAGGTCAATCAATTGGCAAATTATCTTCGACACAGTTATTTAGACAAAAGCCTTATTATGTTGGTATTTGCTGGATTTAGTTTCAGGCGCAGCAAAGAGATCTAAGTTTTCAAGAAAAGCCAAAAGGCCGTTATCTTCAAGTAATACTCCAGCTCCAAAGCATCCGAGACTGGTGAGAGATAAAGGTAAAGTTTTCTTTTCCTTTATTTAGAGGAAGGGTTGGTATTTTATTGCGTGTATATGAGAGAGTATAATAAACTTTCTCAATATAGCATAGTAGGGCCTTGCGTCGTTGGTCTTACGTTCCCTGAGCTCGGCTTCATAACCTGCATACGTGACGAAAAACAGTGGTGGTGCTTTTCTTTGAGGTATTAGATCACGTAAGCTAAATTGCAGCAAGCTACGCAGGGACTAAACCATTTAGCGTCCGCCTGCCCGCGAGTAGTTGCGAATCTATTTCAATCCTTCTCTTTCGCTCTCTTTGTTTTCCCTTTGCCTTTCATTTACATAACCAGCTTTCTTTACCCACCATATCGTCTTTTTTCCACATGGAATTGTGGCTGACTAGCTTTCTAGAAAAGAGACAAATTTAATCTGCGAAGAGTGGTTCTTCAAACTTCCAGGAAATGGATTTCTCCCAAAAAATGTTACTTGGTTCTTTGTGTATAATATTTTTGTCAGGGTTGGTCAGAATTTCGAAAATGAGGTACCTGTGGAAAGATCTTATCCTTGCTTATGTTGCTTCATGCAAATATAATTTAACAGGCGAATTAACGGCCTTCCTTCTGACTGAGGGGAGAAGAACATGAAAAACTTAATTCGTTTGAAGTAGAAAACCTTTAGGTTTGTTTTATTGACGCAAATTTCCCGACCTTTTTGTTTCCAGCTGTTTGGGACAACTCGGTTGTGAAATTGCTCAAAGCTGAATACAAAAGGCGCTCTCAGTTAAGACCCCTCCTTTGGGACAACACCATCGAGTTACCCCTAGAGAATGTCTACACGAGACTGAAAATCGTTTCACGACGAAAATTGGCCATCCAGATAAAAGACGATAAGGTGAATGCTTTCAGCATCTTCAAAGTTCCTTTTAAAGGTTCGGATGTCATGACGCTAACAAGTGGAAGTTCAGATATGCACGTGGGCGAAAGTGAAGCGAATGTGTTCGACGTCTTCACTGTTCCTGATAAAGCTGAGGATGTCTCGACGCCAGCAGAAGAAGGAAACGCAGACTTACCTAGAGAAAATGACGAGGTAAACGTATTTGAAATCTTCAAGACTCTTGAAAAAGGTGAGGATGTTATGACGCTAGTAGAGGGAAGTCCCGGAATCGGTAAAACTACGTTTTGCCTCAAACTTGCTTATGACTGGGCTCATGGAAAAATCCCATCAGAGTGCTCCTTTCCCAAATTTGAGTTTGTGTTGCTCCTCAAATGTAGAGACATTGATGGAAATATAATGGATACCATAAGGGAACAACTTCTCCCCAGAGATATCGACGAGGAGACTGTAGAGAAATTTTTGCACTTCATGAAGGACATTCATAACCAGGAGAAAATTTTAATCATTTTGGATGGTTTAGATGAGCTGCCTGAAAAATCTCAGTGTCATGTGGATGAGCTGCTTCACCGAAGAATTTTACCTTTCTGTTATGTTTTGGCTACTTCGCGACAAGAAAGAGGTATTGATGTACGAAAGAGATTCGTCTTTGACATTCATTTGGAGATCAAAGGATTCACAGAAGGCGATGCTTTTGAATATATCAGAAAACATTTCGCAAATATTGGTCGAGGACATTCACCAAAGGGAGAGAGACTCATAACAGAAATAAAAGACAACGAGTTTTTGCATGCTCTCCGAAGCAACCCCCTTAATTTACTTCTTCTCTGTGTAATCTATGAGGATTATGAGGGAAAGCTGCCTTCCTCCCGTTCTAAGCTTTACCAAGTTATTGTCCTTTGCCTTTTAAGACGGTATTGCGCTAAACACAACCTGCAAGCCCCCGAAGGTGACGATGACCTAGAGAGGTATTTTGAGAAGGACATACTTGCACTAGGAGAGCTAGCTTGGATGTGCCTGCTGAGTGATCGTCATGGTTTCCGTGAAAAAGAATTAGCTGAGCTTGAAAGAAGATACAAAGGATTGGTATCCCGTCACATAGGCCTACTTTACAAGGAAGAAAGTCTGAAGAGGTTAACACCTCAACATGAGTACTACTTTCTTCACAAAAGCTTCCAAGAGTACCTGGCTGCGGCGTATGTTGCGCACAAATTGCGAAGAAATCAATTGAATTTGTTTGAACGTTTAAGCTTTGATGATTTGGTGAATAAATATCGTCAAGTGTTTCTTTTTGTGTCTGGTATACTGGGGATGGAGGCCAGTGGTCTATTCGCCCAGATAGGTGAAGAGCTGAAGAACCGGGGAGGATGGAACTGGAACGAGTGCAGAACGGAATTGACGACACGAGCTGTTGATATTCGTCATCTTCTGAAAGACTTTTTGGATCCAGGTTTGGCAACAGCGTCTTTTCTTACCGAAAGCTTCAGTGAAAGTGGACATGCTGAAAAAATGGCAGTTACTCTTTGTTCCTATATACCCTTCCCACAGCAAGTTGAGGCTGACCTCTTCAATGACGAGACGTGCAATATATTTCACGTTTTAGAGGCATGCAAGAGTTTTCGCAATTTACAGAAGCCAGTCAAACTTACCGTTCGTGGTAAAAAGCACGATAAATGGCCCTATCAGAATATTGCAGGGTACATACAGTCCTGCCCAAAGACACAGAAACTTAGCCTTTTTACCCCTGAAGTTACACTAGACCTAGCCAACGCGTTAAACGACGGCTTATTTGGAAACACGACTTTATCAGAGTTTACCCTACAAATTTGTGACAGTATCCCTTACAACGCAGCTGTTTTAATCGGTGAATTGTTGGCCGCACGCAGATCCTTGAGAAAAGTAACGTTTCAACTTGACAGAGTGTGGGGTGAGACTTGGGCCAGTGCTATTGAACCTGCTTTGTTTGCGGACACTCCTTTGAAGTCTGTGAACCTCCAGGTTCGTGGATCATTGAGTGATACTGCGGTCGATGGTTTAGAAAAGCTTTTATCAAGTAAAGCTTTAGCTTCATTTTGCCTTAATGTCTCTGGAGATGTGCAAGAATATGTAGCTGCTGTTGTTAGCAAAGGAATTGCGCAACAAACTGCACTCAAGGCATTGACTTTTAGCGTTGACGGCAACCTTAGTCTCTCTGGTGTGAATGTTCTACAAAGAAGTCTTCTTGAAAATCGTTCTTTAAATGATTTAGTGTTGACTCTACGTGGAGAGATTCCTGACAACTGGCAGTCTGTTGTGGAAAATTTTCGTCTGGTAAGGAAGGATTTAATTAATTATGCTTTTCATCCAGACCCTGGCAGCAGTGTTACATGTAAGAAAGTCGCTCATTTTCGTCCTGCTGTGGTCGAGAATGAGTTAGAAGCAAAACAATACTTAACTGTAGTCCTTTGGGGAGAGCTGAAGTGTGATGGAGCAGAGGCTTTATGTGACGTCTTGGTTCGCGTCCCTCTGACAAGCCTGACTTTGAAAGTGCATGGAAAATTAACTGATGGTGTTGCTGATATTATTGAAAGTTATGTCAGAAGACAAAAAACACTATCTTCCCTGGCAATCGATATTTGGGGAGAGTTGGCCTCAGGGACAGGAACTTTACTTCAGGAACTCTCACGTAATAATGAAACCGTTCAAGTGAAAGTGCATGGCGTCAGTGGTGTTCCTAATGAAATGTGCAATGCTCTTGATGTGTCTATCGACAGTGCTGCATCACTTACACCAAAGGTCTCTGAATTAAAGAATACCAAAAACGAGAAGATAAATCTTCGAATCGTTAACGACGGTAAATTAATTGGTGACTGGCCTCGTTTACTAGGTGATGCTTTAACAGAAAACACATCACTTACTACGCTGGATCTTACAGTGACCAACTACATAATAGATTCACGAATAGGGAAAGTCCTCGGGGATAGTTTGCTGCGAAGTTCTTCATTAACAGTTTTAAGTCTCACAATCAGCAACTACAGTAAGATGGCAGAAGGCTGGGAATGCACGCTGGTCAACAGCTTGGCTAAAATGACGTCATTAACTACACTCAGTCTCGCAATTGACGATCGTGGCAAGAGGAGGAAATTCAGAGAAAATTTGATGGCGGTGAAGTCCTTGTCTTCGCTTTCCGTCGTAATCAACGGTAGTAAGTTAAATGACTTCTGGGCTAACTTTCTGAGAAAATGTTTGGAAGAATGCACTTTACTGACAAAACTCAGCCTTAAAAGTAATGACTCTACCTTCTCGATCTTCCATGTCTCTGAGAATCCAAGAGACATGACCTTGACCTTTAAGGAATGTCTCTTTTATGAACTGGCAAGTACCTCATCTCTAAAGGAACTAGTCATTACGATTAACAACATCACCTGTACTTTTTCTGCCTGGGCAGATCCTTTAATTAAAGGGCTCTCAGTGAACAATTCAATAACGTCCCTCACTGTTACAGTCAGTGATTACGAATATTTGAGCTGTAAATTGTGGGTACACCATCTGAAAAGTTTTTTAGCGAAAAACAAGTCATTAACTACATTTACTCTAACACTTAATGACTACAGTAAAAGTGAAGGGCATGATGACTGGCTTTATCGATTGAGACTTGGTGATGATTTTCCAGAAAACACGTCATTGACTGAACTCAATCTGACAGTCAACATCCGCAGTGAAGTAACTGAAGACTGGTTACCATTTTTTTGTGACTATTTAATGATGAATTGCTCCTCCCTGAGAACAGTGAGATTGCAAGTTAACAACCGTTGTGATACAAGCAAAAGTCGTATATATGACTTGAGCAAACTTCGGTTAAAATACCGATCATTATCCACATTTGAACTCTCTGTAACTTTCTATGGAGAGTAAAATAAGGTTCAAAATCGTTATGACATTGTAGACGGGCGTCGCACGGAAAGTAGACACTTTAAGACGTTTAGAGTAATAGATAAGGACAAAGTAAAAGTTTGGCTCAAAAAAGAAAAGGATTCGAAGGGACAGCCGGCAAGTTATTGGTGCTGAATATTTCTAACAGACGTAACTGTTCATCAGTATAATGCCCAATTAGGGGCTCTTTACATGGAGGAAGGTAGATCCTAGAAGGTGGATCAACTTTACGTTGGGTTTACATGCAAAAATTTTGGTCCGTGTGTTACCCAAATATAGAATGTTTGAGAAGGAATTAAAAATGGCGGGCGACAAAAACAAACATACAATTTGGGCCCTTCTGCTCTCTTTACTGGCGTTAACAACTTACTTTCAGTACAATTATCACAATAATCAGCTCGTGGTAACGCCAAACGAAGTGGTCGGCCTTTATTGCCGTGATTACCCACTAAACGACCCGCGGCTATCAGGGGCACCCAACGAGAATATAGTTCAAAACCACTTAAACATAGCATTCTTTAACGTATTTTAGTATTTAAACGGTAGATATAGGCATATTTTTATCCGCTAAAAATTTTTCATCTGTTCGAATTTCTTAGCTGAAAGTCTAGTGATCCGAAAATTGCAGGTATTAAAACTTACCTTTTCGAAAATTTCAGCCAGAAAAAAGGCTCCCGAAAATTCTAGGTGACGTTTTTAGAGTAAAAATCCATTAAAAATGGGCAATTATACCATTTTTTAGATGTTCGAAAATCCTAGGGGAGGCAGGCAAGCAAGAAATTTTACAAAAAATGTTCCGAAAATTCTAGATCTCAAATCGTCTTCCGAACAGATTTTTTCCGAAAATTGACGTTGGGTGCCCCTGCACTATTTTTGTCTGTTTTTTTTTTTTCTCTAGTACTAGGATCTTCCTGGCGAAGGCAGTTTACATTGTGCTAGGATCAGCTAGGAAGATCCTAGTACTAGGAAGATCCCAGCTCTAGGAACAAGTACAACCCTTTGCATGTGAGCCGAATACAGAAAAAGGCATATGGCGCAAGGATGATCTGCCTTTTAGGATCTTCCTGGTACTAGGATGTTCCTCGCTTCATGTAAACAGCCCCTTAGTCAGGGAATTCTAGCACAAAAGGTTTTGCGTTCTTGTCTCTCAGTGCTGTATTCATTGACTTTGTCAAGAAAGTTTTTTTCAGTTTTTCTTCCACTTCATAGGCCCAATTGAAAAGATATGCACAGCGCTTTCTACTATCTACTGGATAATTCCGCGATATCCAGCAGATAATATTGTTAGGGAAACAAGCTATTCAATCAAGTGCTCTTGAGGTTTGTTCCAGAAACTTACCCGATATATGACAATCCACTTTCAAGTTTGCCAAATCACTGTTATGTGTGAACATGTGGTTTTTCGTGTCAGAGCAAGAGCTATCGGAAAAGTGTGAACATAGCCTAAATGAATGAGGGAAATAGTTTATAAATTATTAACTACGGTCTCAACAAAAATACTGGAGACATTTCCACCCAACGCTGTTTGTTCAGTTTTTGCCCGTCTCCTCGCCCTCCCAGTTTTGTTTATCGCAGTCAACTCACCAAATCTTGCACACCAACATTGGGGCGGCAAGAAGACAGCAAAGGGTCCCAACAATTTTAACTGAGACTGAAGCTTAATACTCTTTTGACTCTTTTGTTTTTTCATTTTAAGCCACAACTTATGCGTTTTTTACTTTGGAAGCTGAGTGGAAATTGTAGTTAATCTTTTGTAGGATCTATTTAAGTGTGATTTAACTTCGTGTTTACACATGAGAAAATGAGCTCGAAAAAAGGTACAAAGGATTGGTATCCCGTCACATAGGCCTACTTTACAAGGAAGAAAGTCTAAAGAGATTAACACCTCAACATGAGTACTACTTTCTTCACAAAACCTTCCAAGAGTACTTGGCTGCGGCATATGTTGCGCACAAATTGCAAAGAAATCAATTGAATTTGTTTGAACATTTTAGCTTTGAAGATTTGGTGGATAAATATCGTCAAGTGTTTCTTTTTGTGTCTGGTATACTGGGGATGGAGGCCAGCGTTCTATTCTCCCAGGTAGGTGAAGAGCTGAAGAACCGGGGAGGATGGAACTGGAACGAGTGCAGAGTAGTGAAGACGCGAATTATTGAATCAGATATTTCCCATCTTCTGGATGACTCTTGGAAAGCAGGTTTGCCAACAGCAACTTTTCTTACCGAAAGCTTCAATGAAAGTGGACACGCTGAAAAAATGGCAGTTACTCTTTGTTCCTATATACCCTTCCCACAGCAAGTTGACGCTGACCTCTCCAGTCCCAAGACGTGGAATATATTTCACGTTTTAGAGACATGCAAAAGTTTTTGTAATTTACAGAAGCCAGTTTATCTTACCGTTCGTGCTAAAAGGGGAGACTTGTGTCGCCATCAGAGTATTGCAAGGTGCATACAATCCTGCCCAAAGACACAGAAGCTTGGTGTTTTTACCCGTGCAGTTACATTAGACCTAGCCAACACGCTACGCGACGGCCTATTTGGAAACACGACTTTATCAGAGTTTACCCTACAAATTTCTGAGAGCATCCCTTGCAATGCAGCTGTTTTAATCGGTGAATTGTTGGCTGCACGTAGATCCTTGAGAAAAGTAACGTTTCAACTTGACAGAGTGTGGGATGAGAATTGGGCCAGTGCTATTGAACCTGCTTTGTTTGCGGACACTCCTTTGAATTCTGTGGACCTCCAGGTTCGTGGATCATTGAGTAATACTGCGGTCCATGGTTTAGGAAAGCTTTTATCAAATAAAGCTTTGGCCTCATTTTCCCTTAATATCTCTGGAGATGTGCTAGAATTTGTAGCTGCTGTTATTAGCAGAGGAATTGCGCAACAAACTGCACTCAAGGCATTGGCTTTTAGCGTTGACGGCAACCTTAGTCTCTCTAGTGTGACTGCTCTTCAAAACAGTATTCTGGAAAATAGTTCTTTGAGTGATTTAGTACTGACTCTCTGTGGAGAGATTCCTGACAACTGGCAGTCTGTTGTGGAAGAGCTTCGTTCGGTAAAGAAGGGATCACTTAACTGTACTTTTGATCCAGACCCAGTCAGCGGTGTTACATGTAATCAAGTGGCGCTTTTTCGTCCTGCTGTGGTCGAGAAGGGGCTAGAAACAAAACAACACTTTACTGTAGTTCTTTGGGGAGAGCTGAAGTGTAGTGGAGCAGAAGATTTATGTGAGATCTTGGTGCGTGTCCCCCTAATAAGCCTCACTTTGAAA
>BOPM01000919.1:92702-97386 GCA_022179025.1 Porites australiensis | reverse complement strand
GCAGAGGGGTCAAATCCTCTTTCACGACTAGAAACCGGACCTTGTACTTCTCACTAGTTAACTACTAACGCACAGGAACCGACAGGCGTCACTTTAGTTCCATTCCACATGACAAGCGTTTGCGAACACGAGTCGAGTTCCTCGCTCTCAGCATACTTCAGAGGTAAAATATTTGCACTTGGACCACAATCAACTTGAAATTGCACCGGTTGCTGCTTAACCAGCATTCTCGCATACACAGCTCTCCCTCTCAAAGCCTGTACCCTTACAACGCTGATCTCCTCTAACTCCTCTTCGCTCTCAATATTATGGACAGGAACTTTCTTACACTTCTTGGCAAAATGATTCTTTTCCTTGCATCGCTTGCACTTCTTTCCCCATGCGGGGCACATCTTCTTATCATGTTGATGGTCATAGCCGCAAAATGTGCAGGAAATTTTCTCTGCCGACCGCCTGTCCACCGGCGTTGGAGCTCGAGGCTCTTTAGAACTTGACTTTACTTGATTAATGTTATCCACCGGCCCAGATAACGACTTCATTTGCAACTCAGCAACTTCCTCGCTGCGACACACGTCGATGCAACGATTCAGAGTAAGATCTCTCATCCTCAGCAACTTCTTGGTCGTCTGCTCGTTTTTAATTCCAAGCACAATACTATCACGGATTAAACTATCGTGCAAACAATCACAAAAATTACATGTTTTGGCCAAATTCCTAAACTGGGCAACAAAACTATCAACCGACTCCGTTGGAAACCTGTCTCGCATATTAAAACAGTATCGTTCGTAAATTTCGTTGACTTCGCCGATGCAATGCTTCTCCATTTTTCCCATTACAACGCGCCAATCACTCGAGTTCTGCCCCTCGGCGTAGTTTAATGTTTTGATGACTTTCAACGCATCATCTCTGATCGTATGTTTGAACATCGCCGACTGAAACTCCGGAGTTTCCTGATCCAAACGAGAAATGACAAAATAATTGTTATATTTCTCCTTCCAAAGCTTCCAGTTTTCGGCAATTTCTCCACTATGTTTCAAGTCAAGGTACTTCGGCGGAGTAATCTGATGAAAACTCGACGATGGCGGCGCTACCGCACCAGACTGTCCATTGGAGGTATCACCACCGGGCATGCTGTATAACGTAGACGGTAAAAAAAAAAAAAAAAAAAACGAAGCAGAAGCGGCCACCGCTGCCACCATGTAATAACACAGCGAACCACACGTTCAAGCGGTTACTGAACAGACATTTTAATCTCTATCAAGTGCCCCGAAGGTACAAACGAAACTGAATATATAATGAGTGTAGGAGCACGTGCAAATGAAATTCAACACAGGGCGTGAAAATTACAATAAATTATTATAACAATCGGCTCCTCTCATCTTCCCTGATTTTCTTCAACCGCTGTTATCTTGACTTTGTACTAGCCTGTGAGATAGTACAAAGCATGCATGGCTTTTAGCTTTTACGAGGTCGTTCGCATTGCATTTTAGTTGCTTATGTGGTTTGTTAATTACGCGACTGACATAGCGACGCGAAAGACTTCATAAACGCCAAAAGCCATGTAAGAGAGAAACAACTGCTCACGGGCTGTCTCAGTACCGTTCTGATTTATGCGTTCTCGGAGCAAAAGGCTTAGCTGTACGCAACATGAATTCTTTTTAATATGTATCCACTGATTTTTGGATTTTATCACGCTTTTCGTAGAAGCGTGAATATAATTGTGTGCCTTCTGAACGGCGGTTTATAAGTCAATCGCTTTCTAAATGTGACCGTAGTTTATCACAGGAAAGTATAAGAAAAGCTCGGTATTGTGAATGCTTACTTTTTCTCTTTGCAACCGACCACAAGCATATTTTTTGCTCTTCTTAGAGTCGAGGGATAAGCGAAAAGTCTCGCAAAGAAATTCGTTTTGCTTGCCCGAAATTCGTGTTTTGAGAAAAATATTTTTCCGAATAGTAGCAGCGTGAAATTGAAAGAGCGCGATACTATCAATATAAGTACCACAAATCTGTCAACATAATTAGATTTGACCAATCAGAGCATGATACCAGAATCTTGTATCATGGAACGGCGACATCAAAGGCATATCTCCAGGCTCCGCTGCCCTTTCCCCCTCCCCAGATCACCGCTGGACTCGCTTCGCTCGCCGATATTTTTCCTATTTGATCCGGGTTTTTTTTGCCTTTTTCTCCCACTGCGCAGCCTGGTCCCAGGCTAAACAGAATGAGGTCAAACTGCTCGTAGTTCTCCGTTTTCTCTCTGCATTCCTACGTTGACGTTTAGCTTCGATGATATCACTGTTAATCCAAGACTCATCCAAGGAACAATGGGTCGAAATAAGACTGTCTTCGACGTGATCGGAGCATGACGATCCAAAAGGAGGCGCAATGTGTTGTTGTACAGATCAACAAGTTTTTCAGGATCAGCATCATTAAACACATGGCTACAAGCAGTATCACCTTTGAATGCAGTCAGATCCAAAGTCTTTAGTTTCCGGAAGCTGACGTGTTTTACAGTAGGCGATGGGCTGGGAGCTGAGTGATTGCACAACACAGAGCAATGATCAGAAATATACCTATCGGAGATAGGTCTTCCTTTAATAATATTATCAGAATTACGAGTAATTCTCAAGTCCAAAATATGCCCCTGAATGTGCGCATGTTGAGTAAGACACATCGATTCTAGCAAGTCAACAAATTTAGCAGTATCCACATTACCAGTGACATCCAGATGGAAATTGAAATAACCTGAGATATACAAAGTGGAACTTTGGATAGCAACAACGGATCTTGGTAGTCACTGAATTTCAGAAAGAACGTACTTGAAGTGATGGGGTGAACCGCAGAATATGGTATCCTGTATACGATTACAAGTCTAAACTGAAAAGATGAGGCGTCAATCAGATACTCAGAAAATTTAAAAGAAATAACTCTTTTATTGACGTACGTTAAAACTGTCTTTAAAAGGGTGCGGTACCATCCTCGGCGCGGTCTTCCCGAGGACAGTGGAGTAATCGTTAACCAGCAGGAGTGAGCCAAGTTTCAGTAAAAGGGAAAATATCAGCTTTGCAATCTTGTACATAGTCAACAAATGACGCAGCTAGTTTTATTCTTAAATGAACAGGCATTCAGCAAACAAAAGGCAACGTTAGGAAAACGGTGGGAACGGAATGGTACAGATGCGTTAGCATAATACAAACAGCATCGTTTGGATCTTCAATTCACCAACACTGGAAAAACAATACGTAGATGTTTCACTGATGAAGGAAACAAAGCAACTCCAAATATGTCATTAGCAGGTAGTGAACTGCAGCTGAGCAAAATGCAAATTCTAATGGATTCAGTAGTTTCACTCGTGTTCAAGTAAGAAGTCAGTCTTAATCTTGGAACCAAAATTCGACAATCCTGGAAATTTAAAATCCCCAAATGTGCAAACTGTGTGTCACCAGGAGGGGTCCATGCAGAATTAAATAAGACCGAGCACTTCAAAGTCGGTAAATTCGATAACATTACGGAGAGCAGAAGGACACGTCTGACCTCCATCCTACCGAGGTCTAATTAGATTTGTTAGTGTCCATTTGAAAATTGCCCTTCAGAAAGGAGGTTGGACAATTCCCATGCGGAATGCATTTGTCAGTGTTTTTACCCGCTTTAACAAAATAGCACAGGGACTGTCAACAGTTTTTCCACTTTTGAAACTACTAGAAATGTAATCAGCTTTAACTTTAATAATGTTGATGATTGATTCAGTACTGTATTCCGAGAAATACTGGTCATGCAGAGAATACCCAGGTGAAGAAGAAACATTGCCAACTTGGATTGTCCTTACAGTTAAAGACGAAATTCGAGCTCTTTCTACCAGTGCAGACAAGGGCAGACGATCATCAATAACTCCAAGAGCTCGACAAGCAGGGGTTCCAAGAATAACCCAGTTTTCACTATGGACGATGCAGGACCACTGATTAGCTGAGATAATGGATTCTTAAGTGGTCAGGAAATCTTCCGAAGGACACGTGCTTCAACTTTAAGGTTATACACATGTAGGCTTCAGCAGTTTTAACAGAGCTACACTCAAGATTATAGCTCCATTCAGGGGTGTCAAAGCAGGTTTTATCTTTTTATAACCATCACAGTTTATGTTACCACCGGGGTCAATCATGCAATGCCAGATCCAGTTATGATTTCCCGTGACATAATCAGCATGGCAGTGACTTTCTACACTGGTAACAGGAGAAATAGCGATAGTCTTCACAGATGCTGTGGGGCGTGTTTGAGATTCTGCAGTAAGAGAAATCGACTGAAAGGAGGCAATACTGGATGAGAATCTGTTTTGCTTGCTTTTCGTGATCGCCCAGCACTACGCTTAGGGTTGCGAGGGCACATAAGGGAGTTAACCCAATGGCATACTCTGCAAATTGAATATTTAGCGGGACATAGTTCCTCTCTGAATATATTAAATTTCATGCAAGATTTACATCCCCTAGGAGTTTCTTCTGGTGGTTAAGAGTTAGATTGATCCTGCTTGGTAGATTGATTAGTTCCCTTTTTCTGTTGGTAAGTAGATGAACCTGCTTTGTTTCAGACTTTATTAGAAAAAATGAGCTCCCCGACTTGAGGGTCTCATCAACTTGTATATGTTGCACAGCTTTTTCAAGGGTAATCTTTCATACACAAAAGGCTCTTCC
>BOPM01000919.1:72702-87702 GCA_022179025.1 Porites australiensis | reverse complement strand
CCTATTTTATTCCACTAATATATTAAAGAAATTCAATAAGTTGTTAATCTATACCCGCTCAATCTGATGCCGTCGATCGCCTTCAGACTCCTTCTGAACTGCACCGTACAAACGATGGTCACCTTCTTGCCATGCGAAATTTATCAGATATTTACTTGTGGTAAAAAGAATTAAGACAAAATATAAGTCCATGAAGTAAAAACAAATGTACAATATTAATGAGTATATTAACCACTGCCACTAGCAATACTACTGATTCAATAATAGTAACCAAAATTGCCAATTGCTCTGATTTATATAAATAACTACATATAAAACATTTTTTTAAAATATCCTACCGTCCTACCCCTAACCAGTGGAGAAAAAGGTAGTCGGGAATCTGGAGGGGAAGCTTTATTATATAAGAACAAATCTCATCACAACAACAGCTAAAAACTTTATAGCAGAGCCTCCACTGGAAGCCATGACCACCCTGGAGGCAGGACCGATGAATTTCATGATGGTGGTCATGAAATTGTACAAATGTTTACATGGAATGTCCCCGCCTTACATTAAAACTTACATTCAAGAGTGGCGTGTATCAGATTATAATTTGAGAGGCTAAGACAAGCTGGAAATACCGCATGTTAAGATTACCACCTCTGGTTTGCGATCATTTAGATACTTTGCTCCTCATGCCTGGAACAAGCTGACCGATAATATCAGAATGTCCGAAACGCTTGCTACTTTTAAACGCAATGTCATATCTGTTGTTGTTTTTTTTCCTTTTCCCTCCAGAATGTCGAATTGCAGATCTTAATAATATTTTGCTATGTAAATTATTGTATCAGTGTAGCTAAAATATAAATCAAACAGTGATAAGTTTTAGACCTTGGTCAGTTTTTGTATTAAGTATTTCGGAGATACTAGCACTATGTGCTACCTCCAATTCAAGGTAACTCCAATACTGTCGACATGATACGAGTGGACAGAGTAAACTGTCGAGTGGACTTTTGCATCTCTTTAAGGAGACTTAGAAATTTTGTCGCTGCTCTTGTTGGCAAGAGACCCCGGTGTAATGGTAGTCGAGTTGTACGAGCCGTACGAGTGGAGAAAGTGCTTGTGTGGACGTTTGCATCTCATTAAGAGGACATGCCCGGTGGTCGCTTACCGGAAACAGAAAACAAAAGAATATGTCAACTTTCTGGCCCAAAAAGTGGTCGCGGACGTTTAAGAAATTTACGTAGTGGTCGCTTACGAGAGAGTACTTGAAACAGTGTTTGACTGAGAAACAAAACGGTTATTTGTTCAGTGGTCGCTTACGAGAAGTGGTCGCTACGGCACATACCTATATAGCCCATATATGGCAGTACCCCCCCCCCCCTCCCCCGGGGCTATGAGAGAGTTGAGTGTAGTAAGTGAGTCGCTTCCAGTTTTGGCCACAAACTATGTTCGCAATTTAGACGCTTCCGTGCCTCCAAAAATTATAATACAATGAATATACATTGTGTAGAGCGCTTGTTCCTTGACGTGGCTGGTGATGGATCTTTGCTTAAAGAACGAGGCATACACTGTGTGTAGCGCGCTTGTTCCTTCGGGTGGCTTATGTCGGATCTTTGCTTATAGAAGAAGGCATAAACAGTGTGTAGCGCACTTGTTCCTCCGCGTGGCTTTTAAAGAACGATGAATATAACTAATGAGATGCATTCTCCACTCGACAACTCTGTCTGTAGGGTCGAGACAACTTGTCCACTTGTAATGTACGACTCGACAACTTAGTTGCCTCTCCTAGGAAGCTAATGAGATGCATTTTCCACTCGACAACTCGATCCGAATGTCGAGTCGAGACAACTTGTCTGCTCGTACAAGTTGTGAAAAGTTTTTTTTTTCCACTCGATAGAAGAAGGCATACACAGTGTGTAGCGCGCTTGTTCGTTCGCGTGGCTTATGTCGGATCTTTACTGATAGAACGAGGCATACATAGTGTGTAGCGCGCCTGTTCCTCCGCGTGGCTTATGTCGGATCTTTGTTTAAAGAACAATGAATATAACTAATAACTAACTACTTGACAACTCTGTCTGTCGGGTCGCGACAACTTGTCCACTTGTACGACTCGACAACTTAGTTGCCTCTCCTAGTAAACTAATGAGATGCATTTTCCACTCGACAACTTGTCCGCTCGTACAAGTTGTGAAAAGAATTTTTCCACTCGTGTCATGTCGACAATATTGGACATGATTGTTTGTTAAGGGGATATCATTTGGAGTGATCGGGGAAATTCCTCCTTAACTGATGTCTGATCTACAATTGTTGCAAAATAAAGCAGCCTGCCGCATTTTAGATCTTGCTGCGCATTCCTCCGTATCCGAGGCACCTAAGAGACTTGGCTGGAAGATTTTATTACGACTTAGAATGAGGAGTGCTTAAAATGGAACATCAAGCTATTTTTATGAACAAGTTACTTAAACATCATTTTTGCTGCTCGATCCCAGTTTTATTCAACTATGATTTTCATGATTATTAAACAAGGCAAAGATATGACGTTTGCAAATACAGATCCATTAGAAGCTGGGGTCACTTGTCGTTGAAATCGTTTAGACAATTTCTCGAGGGAAGCAGAGACACTGTCTTCATTGAAATGTGCTCTGTCTAAAGCAATTTTGTGATATGCATATGTACACCTGTATGTACTCAATAAAATAGACCTAGATTTTTTTGTTTTAATTTTTTATATTCTTGTATTTTTTGAACTAGTTTTTAGTCTTTACGGAGTTTTCTTTTTTGAGGACCTAACTGTAAACCACTTTATCAATTATGTGACGTTGACATTACTCAGTAAAGATTACTTTATTAGGTATCTCGTTTGAGTAAGAAACGATGCAATACCTAAGGGCCATAGCAATTTTTTCCCTCCTGAACAGGAGCTCATAAAGAAGCAGGATCGAACAAGTCGGTTTACTCTCACTCTAACTGCTCCTGCAAAACCAAAAATTAAATCTTTAAGCGAATATTGCAAGGTCTCAAAGAATCCTGAAGGCAACCCGTAGGGAGGCTGAATTTGCACCTCAACGTGTCACTATTACTGTAACAGAATAATACCTACTTTAATTGCCTTCTTTGGAAACTTTTCGCTTTCTCTAACTGGAAACCTCCTAAAGTGAGACAGGTCCTCGACAACGGCTCTTCAGTCAGTTGTTTTTTTTTTACTACCTATATAGATAGAGAGAGAGAGAGAGAAAAAAATTAAAGTCAGTACTCCAGCCAAGATATACTCCGTGCACTTTTTTTGTTGTTGTGTAACTGCTTTTCTTATTCTGGAGTCATTTCCAAGCAGTGGATGTACTGACGAGTTCTTATATCAGAGCTGTAGAGTGTAGAGATGTACATGAACACTTGAAAGTTATAATTAACGGATGTCAGTTTTATTAAAGGGAACTCTCTGAAAACAAAAAAAAAACAAAAAACAAAAAAACAAAACAAAAACAAAAACACATTACGGAAGCGTGTTGCATTGACATAAAGACTAAAGCAGACATTAGGAGGAAAAAGGGTAGGTACAATGACTGCAGAGAAAAAGCCAATGAAGTGAAGCTTGCGTAGTACAAAGCAGAGTACGTGGACTACAACACAATGGTGAAACACAGGAAGAAATACGGCCTGGAAAAATCAAACACGTTACGCTAGTTTGCTACTTAATTAATTAATTAATTAATCAAATCTGTCATTATTTGAACAGGGTTCAATAAGCATCTGATTGTGAAAAGGAAAATAGACAGTGCGCAGATAACTAGTGTCCGTAAAGCGGGCTTGACGAGATATGAGAGTTGTGCCTCGGGACACAGGAAAGTAACCTTTGTCTGTATTAACCGGTGTCCCGTATTGAGTGCGTTAGGTTAAGAGGAAATATACGAGCGTTTTGGCAGGACAAACGAAACTTTCCGTGTATGCGGGTGTCCGTAGATCAAAGTTCCACCGTACCTAATGGACACCAGCGGTATATGTCCAAACCCTGGTAACAAAGTAAAGATCATAAAACACAATAATATATAGATTTAGCCAGGGCTAAAAGCGAAGCTCCCGTTAATAAATTTATAATTTAAATCAAGGAATAAACTTGTAATACACAAATCAGTTAGGGCACATTAATGTGACATTTGAGGGAAAGGTGAACTGATTTTAGAGTAAAATAACTTGCGAACACTCCAAGAGTGAAAAGTCAAGAGCAGAATAGCTCTTGATCACAGTAGATTAGGTTTGGAAAACAAATTCTTCCCCCTCTCCAACAAAAAAAAAAAAAAAATCAAATCAAATCAAATCAAATAAATAAAAATAATAATAAAAATAACACAGTCGCCCGCCTGCACCACCTTCATTTTTATAGGGTTAATTGGACAGCACCGAAATTTAATTTCATGTTATGAGGGCCAGTTAGAAGACACGATAGTCCTCGGTGGAAGCCAATTTAAACGTTGTAATTTACAGGTTGCATGATTAAAAACAAATCGGGCCGAACTTTTTTGTGTTCAACAAGTTTACTTTACAAAATATTGCCAACAAATCTGCTGGCGTGTAAAGCAGCCTTTTATACTTTTCAGTTGTACATTACATCTGAGGAAAACAATACTTTGAGGCGCTGTGTTTTTATCATACGGACCAAGGACAGAAATAAAATGCAGTTTTTCACAATTAAGGAAGACAAATTGCACTTATTCAATATTCAGGACGATCGAAGCACGCGCCTCCTTTGTACGACAAATTAAAGAGTTGAGCACGTTATAAAACATTTTCATGAGGAGAATTTCATAATCATCCTGAATCATATGTCGGAACTGTTCAGTCACAACAATCTGCTGCTACGTGGTATGCAAAGTAATAATGGGCTTTTAGCGAAAACGTTGAAAAATTTTCAAAATCGCCTTTACGGCTAGCCGGTTCCCACTTTTGACAGGCGCCAAATTTTTTAATGGTTTTATAACTATAATCTTTGAAAGCGGGGCACTCCTGCAAGCGACGTTCATGTACGACTGAAAAAAAAAAAAAAAAAAAAAAAAAAAAAAAAACCGGCACAGTGGCAAAAAAAAACTCTGCCAGCTTCAACTATCAAAGTAAATAACTTTCAAGACGCTGCATAAGTTTTCCGCATGAACTCCCCGGTCATATTTTGACCAATCAGAGTATAAAAATTGGACGTAGAGCGTGACCAAAGCGTGACCATGGTGAAAAAAGTCAAAAGTAACTGTCTTCCCCGCCTGTAACAGCTGGCTGCATTTTCGCTCGTGAGGTCCTTCCGAGGTCAGTTTTAAATCAAAATTTTAATAGTGCGATACATAAACACAACTTATTTCACGTGAATTAAAAGTTCAACTTGAGCCTGCGAATTGTCAGCGGATAACTTCAAAAATACTCGACCTCGATGAGTCGATACCTAAGCCCGCGATAAGCTCAGGTGTTACTGGTCAGCGGATAACTTGTTTGGACAGCTGTCAAGCGATCACAACATTTATGTGCAAAATGAAGAAACATGAGTGCAATATCAGATTGTTCCTGGGCTCCCAAGCTAGCTAGAAAGTGTGAGATTAAACATCGGTTTCCCTTTGGTGCGGAAGGACGGTCACTGGGTCGCTCGGTGTGCGGACACGTGATTACCAAATTTTCTCGGATGGGTAGATTATCTTAGCGATGGGGCTCCGCTAAAAAAAAAGAGAAGGTTATCAAGTCTTAACAAAACATTATTAGTGATTAATCATGCATAAAATATTTATTGTACCTATTGTGATCCCAGCAATCTGATTGGCTCTCAGCAGTGTGATTTATTCACGAATGACACTATTTTTTCCTTTAAATCACATCAAATCAGTTTAACTTTGTGCAATAGTAAAGTTACTGCATGTGTTATTTTAATAGCAAATTAAGTAATGATCCGGGTAAGGTGGAAAGCAATTTCTTTTGTTATGCGGTAATGTCAGTTCCCCGCATAGGAATGTTCTCATTTTCACACAGAGAATGCATTAACCTACAGAAAAGCCTGTTTACGCAATACAATGTATTTAAACTCCATTTCGAAAGGTTTTTTGTTGTGTGCGTGTGTTAAAAGATTTTGATGAATCATAGAAGTTTACAATTTTACAAGTTTTCCACATACGATTTCTGTGTTAATCAGACTGAGACCAGATTGTGTTATATGGAAGTTAGCTGGAAACGTAATAATGAATATGTATACTGCTTTGTGAAGTTTTCTTAACCTTTGCTGTTTAAGCCAACCAGAAGTAATTAGTACGGACAAAAGTAAAGGTAGCACCCTTTTGTATTCCAACATGTTCATAGCCGTTGTTGTTTTTCTTTCTATCTGGACCGTTACTTAAATATTTATCCACCATTCGTTGTGTCAGTAGCTGGTGCTGATAATTAATATCCATAAGTCACGTGCAGTGTCAACATTAGGGAGTTTACACAACGACGACGGCGACGGCAACGAGAACTGCAAAAAGGTAATAGGTTTAGATTGGCAAAACAACAACTTTTTACGTGCATTACGCTTTTTTACATATCTCTAGTGTCGTTGCACGACTACAAGCGAGGTGAAACTGCGTAATTTCACGTTTGTCGAGGACGGGAACAAAAGACAACAACTTTCTTTTTCTTTGCCTGAACTTTGATACAGTCCTTTATAATTCAACTCTCAAAACAATTTGGTAAACTATCCATCCGAGAAAATTTGGTTATGACGTAACAGACGCCCGCCTGTACGTACACCTCATGTAAGCTGATGTCAAATGTCACATTAGATCTTGCACAAATCGAACTAGCCTGTCAGCTATGTAAGCCATCCGTATTAGAACGAATTGACAGCTGTCAAAATGAGACATCCGCTGACAACCATCGTATAATCATCTCGCAGGCTCAGATGAAAGACCAGTCGTTTTGCCCCTACATATAAGCTGAAATAATATGTTACACTTTCACCGGCAGGGCTATGCGGAAGCCAAATGAAATTCAATTGATAGCTGTCAAAATGGGACATGTGAAGATCATTAATTACGTGAGCTCAAATATAGGGTGTCCCAAAAGTTCGTTCCTCTAATTTTATGCGCCATAACTTTTGATCAAAACTTCATTTTTATATGAAATTTCTAAAATATGTTTCTTACTCTATCGAGTACTTGTGCTCAGAAGTTCAGTTACCGGCATCCCCCCTTTGTTTTTTTATCACACTCTGTAGCCGTTGGGGCACTAAGTGAGATAAGCCATGTAGCATGTAGAGCCCTAGATGATTCATTTTGAGCTTTTTTATCACCTAGTATGCAGGAGTCACTTGGACCCCCGAACAATATAAATTTTTTAGATTAGGCAGCTGAGACAATACATTTAGGGCATTGATCCAAGAAAAGATGATCATTCCGTTCCCTTTCCACAGTAAGGCTTTTGTTCTTCTTGACAAATTTGAGACGAGCTGAACGTTGCTTGGCGGACGGCCCTGGCCGGGAGTAAAGTTTTTTTTTACCATCTCAGGGGTCTCCAAACTTTGCTTTTCATGAACCTGCTCCAGACGTAACTTGCTAACTGTTGTAAGAGCTACCTCGTTGGGTTTCCTGTTTTGTACATGGCCTTCTTTAAAACTATTTTAGCTGTTTTATTCAGGACTTTCGGTCTTACCCCTCTTTTCTTGTCTGCAAAACCTTCATTTCTCTATGACCATCGTACCACCCAACAGTCGGATTTTTCCATTTTTTTAGGAATTTGTTTAACTGATAAGCCAGTAGATAGAAATACATGCTTCTGCTTGCACGTAACAGATTGTGTTTTCGTTGAGAGGGTTTAATCTTTCAGGATATCTACACAAAAGAAGTTAGGAGTTCGAGCATTTCGGGCTACAAAATGCAAAAAATATATGGCGGGAAAATTTTCTCGGACAGCGCACCTTTGGCGCGAATTTACACAAATCGAATTTCGAGTCAAAAGATGGCACAAGAAGTATGAAATATTAAATTAGATTGAAAGTCACAACTTTGGTATAAATTATGTGCTGATCGAGTCCAATCGCCCGGCTGCGTTACAGACTTATAAAGTAGAGGAACGAACTTTTGGGACACCCGGTACACTATCTGGCATTTCGCTCCCACTACAAAGCCGGACTAAAACATCTTACTCACCCTCGCAATCAACAGTCCGTTTATTCGATTACTCTCCATTTTAATAAAGGTCAATTGACAGCTGTCAAACTAGAACTTCCGCTGACCATCTTCACCTGCCTTTATCGCGGGCTTATTTTTCTACCCATTGAGGTCACGTATTATTTTTTTAAGTTTTGCACTAATCTTTTATTTGATCACGAGCTCAATGCAGTATCTTTAGAGGAAACCCATGGCTCAGAAAATCTATACATCCTAGAAAATTGGGCGATCACATCACCTTACACCGCCCGCTCGTCCGTCCGTAACACAGGCATAGCAATGTTTAATCTCACACTTCCTAGCTAGTTTGGAAGCCTGCAAGCTGATGTTGTACGTCCACGTTGCGATCAATCGACAGCTTTCAAAACGGTGTACCCGCTGGCCAGTATCGCCTAACCGTATGGCGGGCTCAGGTATTGAACCACTGAGTTTGAGTGTTTTTTGAAGTTATCCGCTCACAAAATTACTATTTTTTAATTGATCGCAGGCTCAAGTTCATTTTTTTTAAATGCATAGGAAATATGAAGTTGTGTTATGAGTCGCACTATTCAAATTTTGATTTCAAACTGACTTCTGACGCAAAAATTTAGCCAGCTTTTACAGACAGGGGAGTTGCTTTTGACCCTTCTCACCATGGTCTCGCGTCGGTCAAGCTCTACGTCCAATTTCTATGCTCTGACTTCGTAATTAATCGGGTCCGAACTCGAGAGTGCCATGATTAATTTATCGTTCCCGAAGAAGCACGCGTTCGCCAAATTTCCGTGGGATCAAATTCCTCGTTAAGAGCTTGCATCGTGTGCTGCTCAGAGTTTTCTTTGTGGCAAATTTACTATAGCAGAGTTGGAGGTCTTACAGTTAATTCAATACAAGCAGAAGTCTTTCAGATGAGTACGATGGTTATCTTGGGGATTGGATTTCAGGAGCCTTTGACTCGTCCAAGCGTTAAACTTGACGAGAAGATGAGCATTTGCTCTTCAACTTCTCAAGATCAAGGGGGAAGTACAAATTCCAGCTGGCTGGAAAGAGTGGAAAGAGATCTAAAAGTGAGAAAATGTCGTGCCATGCTATTCTTAAGAACCTCTATGAGCCGAAAATGGACATGATTTTGACCATCAGCTTCAAAATATTAACAGCGGAAATCGAGATAAGGAAACATATGTTTTGCGCACTACTTCGCAAACGAATTGTATCTGCTTTGTATGGCATATGTTTTTTCTTTGCCATGAAATTCGTTTACTTTTTTGTTGTTGTTGTTGTTGTTTTTTTTATTTTACGGTCAACGATCATCTCTGAAGACTCTTAGCTAACTATATTATCCTCAGTGCTGTAGTGGTAAGGTGAAGTCGCGTCAAGCCGAAGGTGCCGGGTTCGAGTCCTGCTTAGCATCTTTCTTTTTTTTCCTTCCTTTTTTGATAACCATTTGATTATTTTCTAAACAAAGTACCCACGAGTTGACGATAGACTTTCTTAGATTCCTTTTTCCCGCCCCTCCACCTTTTTGCGTACCTTTCACTTTAATCGGCTCCTGGTTTCGCGTCTCCCCCACCATCTGAGAGCCTGGAACAGGCTAAATGGGCACCAACATGGCGGCCGGAAGTCAATAGAACATCTGATACTGAGTTTTGCCACGGAAGAGGGAATTTATCTCACATTAATGTAGTACTTTCCCTAATACATGAACTGTTCAGATATCAAAATTCCCTGACATGAGTGACTTTTTTACCCTATGTGACAGCTTTTTCGGCCGTTATGTAAATGCCGCGTTACGCAAAAGCTAACAAAAATTCAAGCGTATTCTATCACAAAACCAAGAACTCTTTCGAGGTGAAAATTCGCATGAATATTAGTTTTCAGCTGCTCTTACAGATCATAAAAGTAAAATCTCAGTAGGATCAATAGTTTTGTAGTATGAATTTTAGTGACATAAAAACCAACGAAAGGCCATGATCCAGACAAGAAGTCCAGACCAATTATCCTCTTTTAGGGCCTCTTCACAGGAGCCCGGCCCGCTTACCGAGACGAATTTCGCCTTGGGTTCAGTTTGAGAAATTTCAGCCCGGTTTCCGAGATGAAAAAGGGAAAAGGTCCCAAGGACGAGTTCTGGAGCGAAATTCGAGAAACAAAGTAAACTCTCGGTAAAATTTTGTATTGCCTAAGAGTTATGTTACATTAACAATAGTTGATTGACAATTATTAACCGCTGTCATCTTTTGCGTCATATCGCTAAGTTGTTTATCTATCAGAGAGATCCGGAGATAAAGCTAGTGGGTAAGCGAACCAATCATGAACCTCTCTGTAGTATTTCTAAAATCAATGCTTGCAGTTTGTAACTAAATTGGACGCGGTTTAAAAGTAAAAGGGACGATAGAAAGTTGTTAAAGAGTTGTTTTGAAAGTGAACGAGATTGTTGCGAAACTAGGAGATCGTGATTATCGGAATCACGCGAAAATCTAACTAACCGTGACTTTTTTTGGAGAATATTGTTCTTTGAGGCGAACAATTCTTCAAAAAAAAAAAACATCGTGAAATTAAAAAAAAGTTAACATTCGCGCCTATGATAGATTTGACAATTCTCAACCCTGCAGGGTCGGCCACGGTATACAGGGGCTTTTTAAAGGTATACGGTACATTGCAGCTTAAATACCGGTATTTGGTTTATCACTTTCTTTGAATTTCAGGTATAAAGTATACCTGGGTATAACTCTGGGTATATTTGGATGAATTTTGGGTATTTTGGGGTATTTTGGCGCATTTTTTTCGGGTATACTGGTGTACCACTACCGCCCCTGGCCGACCCTGACCCTAGGACGTACAAGGAGGAGAGGGTGGTTGCCACTCCCTTCTAAGGTTTTTCGGAGTTTTTTCCTAGACGATAAAACATCAGTACCTGACGTTTTCAGTAACTGTTCGTTTACCCCTCCAGCGCATTTTGAGGCAAACTTAGTGATGGTCAGTTACTACGGTTACGAGATATGACGTCATAAGTAGCAGGTGGTGAAGCCATTTTTAAGTGAAATTGTGGATAAAATGGACAGGTGTAAAGTGCTTATTTGTGTGTTAGTTCTCATGTCAATCACAAAAAATTATCATTTCTCTCGGTTTTTACCTGAGTTCTAATTCTGGGTAAAATATAAGATGGCGGCCAAGATGGCGACCATTGTTGATGGCGACTATTCCAAAAATATATCTCATCCTGTTGAGAAGATCAAAGGGCTTTCCACTGAAGGATAAATCGTTTCGAAACACTGCAACATATCAAAAACTCTAGGAAGGGGTTCCATCAACCACGACCCCTCTCTCCCTTATACCACAGTGGGGGCGTGAATTTTTGTGCACGTGCCAGGGTTAAAGCCGTATCTGTGTGTTCGTGGGTGGCCTGTGCATGTTCCAAGCGCAATAAATCGAGGAAAGAGTTGTCAGTGTGTCGATTCCAAATCTGGGCCATCTTGAAACGTCACAATAGTATATTGGCGTCATAATAGTATCCATCAATCCCATCGCGTTCCCGTTCCCAGCGCTTTGCATCTATTTGGGATCTTTCTTGCTTCTTCGTGAATTCCACAAATTTCAAGGCAAGATCAATCTTTTCTTTTCTAAATCTTTCATACATCAAGACTGATCAAGCAAGCATTCATTATTCCTGGAGCCTTTGCAACGCCTGATGTCCAAACGGCATATTCTATCATATTGCTGCTGGCACAATCTTAATCAAAGGCTCCTAGGAGGGAGCGCATGGATGAATTGAATTAGTGTAGAAAAAACGTAACATCCCATTTTGAAATTCAGGTGTTTTAAATTGCTTGGGCACTTAACAGATCACTTTTCTCCTTAGTTTTCTTATATTTCATGACTTTCTTTGAGTGTTGATATACTTGATAGATCATGTTTACATTTCTTTGGATTTGATTTTGGCACGTGTTTTTTTTTGGCATTCAGTATTTAGCATTTGGTTTTTGGCGTCTGCTCCTGGGCATACACTGTTAAGGATTTCGTCAGCGTTTCTTCGGTAAATTTTTGGCATCCCTATAGCACTCACGCTTTCCACCAGCGACTAGGGAGCTTCCTTGTCCGAAGCTGTACGTGTTCTGTAGGAATTCAAACCCGACACAGTCGACTAGTATCCGATTGCATGTGCACCTGAATCTTCTAGAAACTTCTTATTAGCGCAGCATTTCTACTGAACGCAAAAGTCACTTAAAGCTTATTAGCGCTTTTTAGTTGTGAAATAATTCGCTTTCTCATGTGACTGTCAAACCGTGGTTTTAAACAATTATTTTAATGGACCTCGAGGGTTTCCTATAAGTGCTTCTAAATAAATGTTTCCATATGCTGTTCACAAAGAGAACGTAACGGTTAGTATATATGTACTTCGAGGTATTAAATACAGAACATAGGCGTATATGGCTAAATTAAACTGCTTTAGAGCGCGATTTTGTTAAACACTAGCTAAAAATTATTTCAGTAAACAGACTAAGCTCGAAGCTGTATGTGCTCTGACCTAGCTAACTAATCAGTCAAAGTATCCGCTTGCCCTTCTGTGCCTGAATATTCTAGAAACTTGTTTATTCCAGCGCATCATTTCCTGTAGAAATTACATTAATTGCCCCCGCAGGGATTTCGCCCAGAAGGCGAAATCCCGGGGAGGCAACCTAGTAACTCGCGCGTATATTAAGGAAAGTACTTACAGTTGAAATATACAGTCCGTATACTAGAAAAAATCTCGATTTGGAACGGGAGCCGCGAGGAATCGGTAGGTAATGATGACGTTTCTATTGTTTGCGCCCGCAAGTACGAAATGGTTAGGATGACGTAAGAACAGATTTTGCGTTACGTGTTATCAGTGACATTCTGTGGAGCAGTTGTTTTGAAAGTTCGGACCAAAAGACACTCGTTAAGCGCAGATGAAGTTATAAGGTGCGTTTAACTTGTATATGTGTAAACACTTGGAGAGTTTGCCAGACACGAGTTCACAAATCTTTGATTGGAAACCTTGCCAGACACTCTCTTTGACCTGAATACTTTGAAGACTCAGCCCCAAACTAAGCAAGACGAGTGAACAACGGCTAGCTTATCACTAGCAGAACGATGAACGATTACAGAAATTCGCCGACCATCAAATTCTGTGCTGAGTTATTTCCTGCTCACAGATGTCCTTCCGCTATAAAGTTTAAAATAAGACTAGAATGCGCGAGCGTGAATTGATCAAACGTCTTTTTAATTTCGAAGGCCTACCTTCCGGTAAATAAAATGAACTGAATGTAAAAAGTGAAAGAGAAAAAGCGAAAAATTCAACTACTAATTAAATCTTTTCTTATGGTTTAGAATAAACTATTCTTGAAACCGAGAATGTTTTGATCAAAGAAGTGTAAATCGAACTGAAAATGTGCATGGAACCTTGCGTTTCCTATATTTTATCTCACCTATTGTATGGAATATGTGTGAAAATCTTCATAATGAATTGGTATATTTCAAAGAGCTGCACGACGAGCAAGAATACTATTGACCGACAATACACAGAGCGGGGGCAGCTGTAGTGTCAACTATTACTAGTAATAGCACTGATAAATGGAATCACCGACTAACAAAAGCCCACTGGGAAAGATCACCTAATTACAAAATTCAAGGAAAATCGTCCAAATAATAATAAACCACGAGTCTGAGTCAATAAAAAGTAACGATTTCTCGTACTCAGTCACGTTGAAATCAGTCGATCAAATGAAACGGAGTCATTACACTCGCACTCTGACCCATTGCGTTCACAGAGGAAATAAACCAAGTCGGTGTTCTCGGTGTCCATTACGCCAATCAAATGTTGTTGTACCAGACACAGTTAATTACCTTCGCTTTGAACCAGAAAACGGAGCTTCATTAGAGAGGCCTGAGGCGATGCACTATAATCTACGATTACTGCTAGTATTTTGCTGTTTTTGGAACACTAACGAAACTGGTTCATTTAGCCTGATGATGGTGACTAAAAAGCGGCTGACACATTTGTTGTTTCCGGTGACAGTTTTCACGCTTTGCAGTTTCCAAGCTACCCGTTTCCTTCCGATCCCCACCTTTTCTTTTCGCGTGCAGCTCTCGCGTGACCTCTCGACACTCCCTCTATATTTAACCCGTGCGAAATGATTCCCAAGAATTCTCGGGAATAGGGTAAATCTCAAGAATTCTAAGGAACTCTTGAGAATTCTTGAGAAAGCTTGCAAGGTCATAAAATTCCCGGAAATTCGCGGGAATTCTCAGAATTTTTTTTAAGGCTTGTCTACTAGAATTTAACACCTTCTCGAGAATTTCCTTATTCCAGTATTGTAACATGACGGGTGCAAGGCTTAAAAATTAAGATAAGAAGGAGGACAAAATAAAAAGACTTGACGCTGACAACTCTCACCGGGTGCGAGACGTTAAATCGATTCAGAAATACATTGTTACTACTCTTCGAAATAGCGTAAACCCAAATTTCGAGCGAATGCTTACACATGCCAGTTACAAATTATACTAAAAGAAGAATATTTATCGCCTTACTTACAATTGATTGAACGGAACCTCACAGTTGATAGTCGTTGCTGTTCCCGTAAGTCTTTGTTACTGCACGACCACGATTTGTTGGTCTGTCTTGCTTAAGGCTGCTTAACGGTTATTGCAGTAAATAACGATCCAGAGACATTTAGTTTAGGGTTGGAAACAAAATCTACGTGTCCAGACATTCTGCAGAGGTGACAGTATATTTTTATATCGTAAAGTCCTTCGAGGCATACCGTAAATCCTCTATTAAGCCGCCCGGAGGGCTTATTTTTTCCAAGCACTTTTGAGGGGGGGCTTAAAAGAGAGGGGGGGGGGGGGGGGAATTTGG
>BOPM01000919.1:47332-70229 GCA_022179025.1 Porites australiensis | reverse complement strand
CCCCCCCTTTGCTAAAGGGGTTTCCCCCCCCCCCCCCCCGGGCAGAGTATCCAGTTCTGGGAGTTATTTGGGTCTAAAATATGGGAATAAATTATGTCCATACGAATTTTAGAAGCTGATATTTTTCAGAGTTAAGATTGCTTAATAGCTGCAACGCAACGACTTGGAGATATTAATTAAGACAGCTCGATGCGATGACCGATTGAACCCGAGCCACACTGTGAATAACAAGCCACACTGCAACGTATCTATAAGGGCGTATTAGGACCTTTACAGAAAGATGGGTATTTGATTTAAGTCTCAGTGAGACTATAATTCCCGAGAATTCCTGAGAGTTCTCAAGAATTGTCTTTGAATTGCTCGCTGGCTATGAACCATTTATACGAGCAGTTCGTGTATCATGTAATCCTTACTCGTATAAACAGTTCCTCTCGCGTCTTATGTGAGCCGGGGCTTATTTTCTCTGGTATAAACGTCCCTATTGTTTCCGCCACAAATGCGTACTTTTAATCGCTAGCCTTCACTCTGTTTTAAAAGCTTCAGGTCCAAAAGGACACCCTCATTCAACAACTTAAGGATTTCTTCACTAGGCACATAATCAATGCAAGCGGTTGTCTAACATCCATTGCTTCTCTATAAAGGTAAACGTATAAGTTCGCCTTTTCTTATTGCTAGAGAGATTTTGTAAATAGGAATAAATATGGCGAATTTCAACCCCATTAGCTAGAAGCATAACGTACCTTGAGGGACTCTTGCTCGTGCCAGTGGATATGAAAGCCATGTGAACGCGGCGAACGTAACTGTTGTTGGATAAGTAGGGGTTTTCCCCTCCGTATCAAATATCCCTACCGAAGCACTTTCAGTTTTACCAAAATTAGTCACATGCTTACAAAAAAAAACTCTTCTTCCTCATTGCACGAAAACATCACGTTTGGCGTCGTTTGGCGTATTATTACTATTATTATAATTATTTGTTATTTTCATTAACGAAAACAGATTGTTTACTATACTCTAACCTGCAATGTTCGGTGACCAATCCAACAATGCACTTCCTTTAGGCGTATTCAAAGAAGACACTGTAAAACGAAGAAAAGGAGGACTACGGACGGCGGATAACGGACGGCAGAAAATAATAAATAACTAAAGAAAGGATAAACTCAAGAAAAATATTACTTTATTAGTTAAAGAAGACATATTAGGATAAATGAATAAAAACAGAGTGGGAGTCTAAGAAAATAATATCGCTAAAAGTGAGCTCTTCGAATCGTCAAAGAGAAGGTGGGCAGAAGTGTTGTTCACTCGGATGTCACTTTCATCTGGTACAAAGAGAAGGCCTCTTGATCTGTTGTTTCAATTCGCTGTAAGGTCCGTACCTTTGTCGAAGAGAATGAACAAGAGAAGTTAGGCTGGTGTGGAATATATTATTGTATTTTCTTTTTAATTTATTTTATTTATTTTTTATATGTATATAAATTTACCTTATTTGTTTCTCCATCTTATTTATTCAGTATATATAAATTAGTAATAATAATAATAATAATAATAATAATAATAATAATAATAATAATAATAATAATAAAAACGAGAAATTTACTTATTCATTTTTTTCTGCTCGCCATCCGCCGCCCGCAGTCCGTTTCCACGTGTAACTGTTTCCAATGTCAAATAGCTTTCATAACAGGCGTCGAAAGGTCATGGGAAAAACCCCTTTACGTTTTTCAGTTTATCCTCTCAAAGGGTTCTTTATAATCCATTCCGGAATTTATAGAGGGCCTTTTCCCTTGTGCACTTTATCTGTTGCATATTTTTCTTGTCAAGCATTTCCGCCAACTCTGGTGCGGTGCTTTCAAATTTCTTTGAAAGATTTGGAGAGGTGGAAAGCCTAAAAAGCTTTGACTACTGTTTCCTACATTACAACTTACAGAGGCTATTGTCCTCACACACGAATCTTCAGCCAACTGCGAATAACGTTTGTGTGATATGGAGGAAGACCTTGAACGTCAAGGATCTAAGGTTGGTAAACGTTTGTGTAGGTCGTCCTATTGCGTGATATGTGCTGTTAGATTTAGACCGTAAATACGAAATACGAACGAAGAAGTACGTTATTTTTCAATTTGATAAGAACTGAATACTCTTACCATGAAATGTAATGCAGACATTTAAAAAATCATATCAACGAACAGATAATCCACCCTTTGTGAGAGCGCGTGACATCAACCAAAGGCGTACCATACGAGAGAGGAAAAAACTTCTTAGATGTATGAGGCTTTCAAATACGCGGTTCACCTTCATCTCGTTCTTCATATAAAACAAAGACTTTTCCTACAGATGTAATTAGTTTGCTTCTCGCCACGTTCACATTGCTTACTCAATCCACCCGTCGTTTTCCATGTGCACCCAACGACGGTTTCCTCCTGAATACATTGAATATACTTCTTAGGCTATCAAGAGTACTTTTAGACGTCTAGAAAAGCATTCTATAAGTAACGCCGTAAAAATTGTATCTGTTCGGTCATCCTAGGGGAACTTGAGCCTTGTCGAAATTACAAGGGTATGAGTGTTATTTTCCCGAAAATGTTACATGAAATTTGATGTATTTCAAAAGTGAACATTTTCTAATTTCTCTCTCCATCACATTTTTCAATCCAAAACTTTAAGGTTTCCTTTTTTCTACGAAAAATATTCTAACTTGACAAGTAAATGCGAAAATTAAACTTCAGAAAATCGTAGGGAATTTATTAGATAAGCTCCGAAAATTGTACATGAATGGAACGGTGATCTAGAGATTTGTAGCCGTCTTCAAGTGATAGAAAATTCTTGGCAATATTGCTTCTCCGAACAGATATTTTACAGAAAACAGTCTTTGGGTGCCCCTGGTTTTCTACGAAAAAAAAAACAACAACAACAACAAAAAAAAAAGGCGAAAGAAAGACACAGAACAAATTTTGGAAAAAATACAATAATATAAAGTGTGATTTTTAGACATTGGTTATTATTCTCTATTCTGATTTACAAAAAGAGTTGAAAATTTTAAATCATGGAAACTTCGATTCAACAATTGAATTTTGATTGGCAAAGTGAAGTGAGGCATCGATATTCGAAGTAGTTAAAGGTGAAACGGGCAGTCAAATTTCGAGACGCGATATTATATAGAAAAAAATTGTCACGCAGAAGGATTGTTTTATTCTAACCAGATAGACTTCTCCATACAGTTTCAATTAGTTGTTACAGAAGACTTACTTTTCGTTCTTGAGACCAGTAACCGGCAAGACTGAAGTAAACAACGTCACTCCCCGGGGTATTCCGTTATACGACGGTCTCAATGGGGTTAACCGATAGGCGTAAAACGGCCAAAAATTTAGCCGATAGCCGTAAAAATTGAAAAATTTTAACCGTTAGCCGTAATTAGGGTAAAAAAGAGTTAACCGTACAAGAAAGTGTTTCCTAGATTTGCCACTTTTAGCTACTTTTAAGGAAGATACTAAACTCACTTATGGTTCCGTTTTTTATTTCCCGGCTAGTGTGATTCTGTACGCACGTTAGGCGAAGCGCCTTAACTAAGACCTAGGCTCCATTTCCGGCGTCCTCTCGGAGAAATAATTTTTTCCATAGCGAAAGTGTGGCTTCTTGCTTGGGATTAATATTTGCAATTTTCCGGAGGTCTAGCCCTCGAAACACTAATGAAACAACACGCAGAGATGTCACTGTTTGTAAAACACGTTGCCGATAAACAACATTTCCCTGTTTTTCTCTGACGCTACGGTAGACATTGCCATGCCTAGTCCCTGTATGGCGTCTTCCCACGCAATCTCGGTCAAGGCATTTCGGTGGCGAACTCGCTCGGACCACGTGACCCGAAACGCATTAGCCGCACGGAATAATGCGGCCTACGGACAAGGCAACGGCAGACAGTCGTTCCGTACAGTCCTTCACTATCATTAAAAACACTGGACACGGGAATTTTGTTATTGGCCGTTTTCACGCTAGAGCTAGAAATGGATCATCCGTCTGAGACTAGCCTGTGTACAATCGCGTCCTCCCCACAGACACCCCTTCTCCGAAATTTTCTGAGTGGATTGGGGGGCTGTACACAGGCTATCTGGAACGGATAATCCCGTCTTCAAAAGTCAGACGGATTGTTCATTGAAAATTAAAACTACTCCATTTTCAAATTAAGACGTATTACCTATCTGACGCGAATCATCAAACGGATAACCCATCTCACACGAATGAATCCTTCTCTAGTGTGAAAACGGCCATTTCTGTTATAATGAATGTCGCGCCCCGGCCTTGAGTTGGGCGTTCGCATGTCTGCTTTTGCTTTTTCACAAAGATTATTTTTAAATTGACTGTTGACATTTCTAAGTGTAAAGTAATATTAGAAGTGGAATACCTTGTAAAAAGTGTGATCTATCAAATGTTAAAATTTTTCAAAAGAATAGCTTATTTCATCCCGAGATGATACGAAGACCTTTATTCAAAAAAATACGGGTTAATTAATATTTAATTTTTTGAAACAAAAGAAGTTAATTTTTAACTTTTTCGTTAACCGTAACTGAAAAAAATTAACCGATAGCCGTAAAAGAGCCAAAATTTTAGTCGATAACCGTAAAGGCCACCACCCCATTGAGACCCTCTTATACAATAGAACCTCGATTTAACGAATGGAAGTGCCACTGTGCTGGGGAAATTTGTTCGTTATATCGAGGGTTAGTTAAATTGCACACCTTCATTTAACGAATTTTCGGGAAAACTACCAAAATGTTCGTCATATCGAGGTCTAGTTAATAATTGCTCCCGAGGAGGCACTCTAGTAACTCGCGCGTATATACTTACAGTTTCCGGCAAATCAAATGAACTGTATGTAAACAGAGAAAAAAAACAAAAAAGAAAAAAAAAGAAAAAAAAAAAGACCGAAAAATTCAACTTCTAATTGAATCATTTCTTATGGTTTAAAATAAACTATCCTCCAAACCGAGAATGTTTTCAGATCAAAGCTGTGTAAATCGAAATGAACAAGTGCATGAAACATTGCGTTTCCTGTTTTTACATTTTACTGTTACCTTGGCCGGGCTGAAGAAAATCGTTCGTTATAGCGAGGACTTCGTTATATAGAAGTTCGACTGTATATAGGCAATGTGCCGCTAAACCCTAACTAAAGCTTTTGCAGTGTGTGTTTAGGAACCTATAACAGCCATGCGGACTATATCAGACTCCTATGTTTGCGTCACCATTTCTCGCAGTAAAAATGTAGAGATGGTAAAATGAGGCATTGAGATGGGCTAGATACACGGTAAAGTTTTAAAGTAAGCCCATTTTAGTCTTAATTAAAATGTCACGTGGCACGTTATTCAATACCGGAAATGCTCATACTATAGCCTGTCCCAGGTTCCAAGATACAGTGAACTCCCGTTATTAGAGACACCCTTGGGACCGCACTTTAGTATCCGTAAAAGCGAGAGTCTATAAGAGCGGGTTTCAAGAAAAAAAATTCTTTATTAGAGGGATTATACATATTCAGGGATATTTAACAATTATTTCTCTAGCCCAAATGGGCTATTGATTCAGAACACTCCTGCTCAGAAGCCATGAGGGTGAGAGGGATAATTGTTTTAGTAAAATTCAACTAGTTGGTCAAAAATATCGAGAATAGAAAAAGAATTATCTAGTTAAAGCTGGACTTGAATCCTTTTTTGCCGCCAAGAAGCCCGCGCTTTTCGCTACTAGTAGGCTATAACATATAGCCTGGTAGTAGCTCAACCAATCAGAACGCAGCATTGATAATAGACCACTAGTTGGATTTTACTAATGTATATTAGTAAAATCCAACTAAGGTACGGTTCTAGAAAATCCACCGTGTACATCATGATTGGTTTTTCCAAGTAAGCACGGTATTTTCTTAAAGAGGATCATGTTAAATGGGAATCAGAACGTTCGCTTTTCATTAAGTTTGTTTTCCTGTTTGTTTTAAAAGAAGAAAAGCAGAATGACTCACTAATAATGCCGCGCAAAAGAAGAAACGCAAATCAAACCAAAGTCTGTTCAAAAACTCGATCATTAATAATTCATAAACCCATTGACCTATCATTTACCTCGAACCTAATTTAGTGGTATTTTAAATGTCACTTGACAAGTTATTCGATATCGGAAACGTTCATAAAAGCTTAAGTCAGTAATAGTTCAATGTTTGCATCACCACTTCTCGTGTTGAGATGCGGAAAGACGGGCTAGGTACAAGGCAAAGACTACTGTAAGTTCATTTTAGTCTTAATAACAATCTCCAGCCTGCCAAGGGGCGATTTTTTCTGAGTGGAGGGGGCGGCTGTACACACTCAGGTTACCATAGAACCTTTTGGCCGACCATTGCGTGACATACAATCTCATGTGCGGAAACATAAACTCATTTGAACATTGTACCCTTTCGAAAGACTTTCGTAACAAATAATAAAAATGAGTACCATTCTTACGTGGGGGCTGCCTAGTAACTTTGAAATTCCAACATTATGAATAAAGAAAGTACCCCGGACACAAGAATCCTGCCAGCTACGCAGGCTATCTTATATATGGATTTCAGCGTGGACGTGAAGGTTTTTCGGCTAGCCTGTGTACAGACGTCCCCCTCCTGGAGTCTGTGCGCAGGCTATTTTTCGGTTTTCATGTGCCGGTCAAGACTCGTAAAATTAGACAAAAGTAGAGCCATAATTTCTTGCGGAGGAGAAAGTGAACGATCCTTTACGTGAAACCTAACCGAAGTCATCCATGGATCAATTCCTGCGTAAAACGCTTGACTGGAAATACAAACAGTGCTTCCCAAATCAAAATTCTGTCAAACCAAAAACCACAGGAAATCGATGCACGGGAAACAGACCGACTTTATAAGCTAAAACAGACGGAAGAACATGTACGTGTTAGAATCTTCCAAAGCATAATATACTCGTTATAAATTACATTTTATCTAGATATTCTAGTTAGAGCCTAGCCTAGTTATAAAGGTTGAGAACATCCGAGAAAATAACTGCCTACGTGCTGTACGAGAGTCCAGAGTCGTGTTGGCCTGTAGACAACTCTTTTCCAACTGTCAGAGAAAACACAACAACAAAAACATGCAAATGTATACCGAACACTATTAACGACGGCGATTTACAGACGGGGTTAGGGGAAGGGGAGGGGGGTGGGAGGGGGTGGCGTCTATACACAGACTAGTATTATGTTTGAGTCACCATTTCTCGTGGGATATGGAACTGAAGGGGGCATTAAGATAGGTAAAATACAATACAAAGTTTACTGTAAGCCCATTTGTGTCAAGTGACAAGTCATTCCATACTGAACACGCTCATACAAGCTTAAAGTCTTAAAAAAGGTAAAATTTTCACGATGGCGAGAGCAATTTCTCAGACGGATGCAAAAGATACTGTGGGGTACGGCGGCGTTGAAGCAAAAACTACTCGTACCTAGCCGATTAATTTGAACACTAAACTAACGAAATTTTCCGTCTTTTGAGTGAAAAGGCGTCAAAAGTCTGGCTTTTTGAGCCCGTTAAGCTCCAAAATCATACTAACGAAGGAAAAGGAAAGGAGTAAAAGAAAGAACGAGGAGGTAAAAAGGAGGAGAAGAAAAAAAAAAAGGATGGTTGCACTCTTCGTTTTTATAATGGCTACTTTAGAGCTAGTTTTTGGCCGGAAAAAAAACTGTTGGACGTAAAAAGTCCATTTGGCGGGAACGTTTTTTTAAAAGTCCGGCTAAATATGCATTAGAAATATTCTTTATAGAAATTTCTAGCCTGCGTAGCAAGCGTTTCCAATCGAGTTATTGAGCGAAAGTTAGAGCGGAAGCAAAAAAAAGGTTGAAGGGGGAGGGGGAGGGGAGAAGAGGAAACGCTTGCCCGCAAACCCCACGATTCTGGAAAACGCCCCTTGATATTTCACGGTTCGGTTCATTTGTAAATTGACAGCTCGTCAAAATAGAAACATAACGAACAGATTACCCCTGGATTACCAGATTTGTAAAATTACTTTGTTCTCTAATAGAACACGTTGCAGGCGATTGCAAGAAGTGTAATAAAAAAGATTTACGATAAAAGAAAGTTAAAACTATGAATGATTGCTTGATTGCTGCGGAATTTCTTGTTTTTTATTGTGTGGCTTTATCTCGTCTGAAACCTTGTCGACACGTCAAAAATGATTTGTCCGGAACAATTCACTCCGCCGGGTATAAGTTTTGCAGAGCGGCTGCTCTTCAGCCTTTGTCGAAACGTTCTCTACAATAGATGCCAATAAATTTCCAATAAACAAAAAGAATCTTTTCATTTCAAAAAGCTGACAAATCGCTTGTCCATGGCGGCTTTAGCTAGTGTCGAGTACCGATGTTCTGATTTATGTTGATGTTATCTCCAACAAACAGTCCATTTTTTCCAGTCAGATCTGCACGACGTCATTCTCAATAAATTGTCCTTCCCTAGTCTCCACTGCTCGATCTCCAATTATAGTTTGAAGACTCTGATCTCATAAACCTTCGCACAAACACGATTCAAATAAATATCAGTCCAAAGCATTTGTAATCTGCGACCACAAGATGAGATGAGACCAGATCCGTGACGCACGAAAACAAAGCATACCTGGTTTGATTGATGTTTCCAATGATAAGTAATGAACACTACCCGCACCGCGCCAATCAGAAGCTGCGTTCGTGGGCGAACGCAGTTTTTCAAAATCGAGGGGTTTGCGGGCAAGCGGTTCCTTCATTCCCCTCCCCCTCCCCCGTCATTCATTTTTTTTTTTGCTCTTGTCCCAGTTTTCTTGACGAACCTCGCGAGGAAACGCTTGCTACGCAGGCTAAGAAATTTCTAGCTATCTAAATAGGCATATTTTTAAATGAAATATTGAAAAAGCTACGATGTAAACGGCTTCTAGGAGAATCGACAAATGCCCCTTCCTCCGTGCAAAGTATTATTCTGGGCACGCCTAGAATTAGCTGAGTCATTACGTCAGTGGACCAAATCTCACCAGTAAGCGTCGTTTGTGAACAAATTAAAATTCTTTGCATTTGCACTCTTTGTGTATGAGTATTCTGTTCACTGCCTCAAACTTCCCAAACTTGCAAAACGAAGTTGTCGTAAAGATGCCTGAGGGTCGTTGTTTAAACTATGAATAATAATTGCGTTCGAGGTACGAGATTGCAACCCCTAATTTGTGTTGGGTGTTCTGTGCATTACTGGGTGACCTGTGCAATTAATAAGGGATGTTTTTTTGAGATTGCATTTTCGTTCGTCGTCGACACACATTTGCCTCGCTTTGAGGCGCTTGCTTAAGTTTTGCCTCGCTTTGACGCACTAACTCATGTGGTGATTCTTGTGTCCTCGGCGTTCATCTTTCAAAGGTTTGCTAAGGTCTGATATTCTTCGTAAAGCGTTCATCTTTTAAAAAGTCTGCTGAATCTTTGTAAAGAGTACATCGATCTGTGATTGCCGAATCGTCCAAAGCGTTCATCTTTCATATTTTTCAGCATGGTTCGTCACTGTCTTTGGAAAATGTCTGCGACTACTGGTGCATGCATCAAACCGGGTTTAGTTCTGCGGTCGTTATGCTACAAAGTAAATTTACCGAGTTGTGTAGCTCGGAAGCCGTTTTGTCACAAAGTAAATTTACGAGTTGTGTAGCTCGGCAGCCGTTGTGCCACAAAGTAAATCTACCGAGATGTGAAGCTCGGCGGCGCCATTTGACCATGACTTGTGATATTTTCGGCACCGGACAAACGAACACTTTAACTCTATGTTATTTATTAGGAAAAACTTATAAATCAGTCCACAGTAGCGCCACTCTCGAGTCACTTATATCAACACGCTCGATCAAATTACTGGAAAAGTTATTAACGTGAGCCGCACACACGTTCCATTGAAGGCTTTGATAGGGTTAGTGCAAAGGTTGAATTCAGATGTAAAAGCTTTTTAACCAGTAAATTCAATGTAATTCATTTTGTCAACAAGTTGATGATTGGATGCTGTTAAAAATAACAGATAAAATTATCCGAAGAAAAAGAATCCCGGGTTAAGAACTAATCGGCCTTTAAGAAACTGCGCCTTGTAACTCGCGCCAGTAAAACAAAATGTTCCATTTACACGTCCGACGCTGGCCAATGTCACCTCCGATTAAAAGCACTTGACACCGAACCATACGAAATCTTTTGAAAACGCTCTTAAAATGATACACGGTTTAAATAGAGGTTTCGCTGTACGCAACCATTACGTTCAAAATATGCCATAATCATGTTTATCTGCATCGCAACCAACCTTCCGCCTCAACAAACATATCGAACGCACTCTCCTAAGCTCCGATTACTCCTAGTTATAAAAGTAAATTACAATTATAATAAAAATTATCCCACAATCGTTTGAGGCCTTTTCTTGCAAAAAGGTTTAAAAATTTGACAACTTTATGCGTCTCCCCAGTTTTCTCCCATTTTATTTACGTGTTTGCGCTTTCTTAATTCAGCAAACCCGATTATCTCGGAACCTGGAACAGGCTAGTCAGACCACAACAAGATAATATTTGCCATAAAATATCTTCCCATGTCACATCTAAGATAATGACGTCATCAGTCATGTGACTATTTTCGGATTAGGGTTTTTTGTTGCTGTGACAAGATTTCATTAACGAATTAAAAACAAATAGCATTTTTAGGTTTTAGTTGTGTGGGCCACTTAAAAATAACCAGCAGTTTAAAATTTAGGGGGGAAATGAAAATGAGAGAAAAAGTCGGGAAACTAGGCCGAGGGCTGTAGAAAGTCAACCTTTTTCACACGGCAGAGAAAATTTGCGGGAAAGTAATGTTCTAGACTGATCACAGTCCTCTATTTTTCGGTAAGATCATCGAGATGGAGAGCTTTGCGTTACGAGCTACCCATCTTGCATGAGTGTCAAAACTACCTATACCTACTAGGGGACGGGGGCGGTTTGGGAGGAAGCGAGGAAAAAAGAGGGTGTCGCGTTCCCACGGGTGGAGTTCGTTGTGATCAACTGACACGATCCGTACTCGATTAAAGTTTGTTTATTACAGTATCAACGAAGCACATGGTGAGAACTGAAAATACATAGGCACGCGTTACGCAAGAAAATATAACTAAAATTAAAAGGGAATCGAGCGTAAAACAAACCTAAATTGAAAGACAAAAATGACAACTTAAACTAAACCCGTTGTCAACGCAAATTAACATCTATTGTCTAATGACCAATCAAACGCCTGCGTTGCTGGTACAACGCGCTCCGTGAACGCGAGCTGCAGTGATGTTATTGCAGTTCCTCTATTTTTCTCGCCCCCACCCCCGAACTATAATCCCCGACGCCTGCCCCCTTGGTACATTTGAAAATCAAGATAGCCGTGACGGTAAGACGCGGTATATCTAAACGATCCCACGAAAAAACAGGGGACTGTGAACAGTCTATTAATGTTCTACATGATAATTTTTTCCATGACCAAAAGAGGGACATGACGTCATCAGTCTCTTGATCAAAGCGTTTTGAATGTTTTAGTTTGTTTTTAAATAGGCAAGTTTTTGCTGTTTTTCTCCACAATTCTTTAGACTGTATTGACTCTGAGTAATTATTATTACATTTTCAAAGCAGAACCAAACGAAAACTGAGCCAGAAGTTTAAAAGTTGCCTAGATTGACCAATATTGCAAATTACAATCGAAAAGGAGACCTACTCTTGCGAAATTATTTTTGAACTTAACTGTTTGTTTGCCGAAATAAATGTTCAACATTTGTTAATAACGGAGAACTTTAAAAACAAGGGAGAGAGGTCATGTAGCAGCTCTTCTAACCCTAAAAGCCAAATGGTTTGCTATCCTAACTTAAAACAATAGAAATAATGATGAACAATGCTGTGTTAATGTTTTCCTCGACCGATGAACATTCACCTTACAAGCAGGGATAGAATCGTATGGTCATACGCAGTTCAGTCGGTAGCTGCGCAATCCATAGTTCATATTAAATTTCTTTTAAAAATGTTCCCCGGCAAGGACCAAGCCTGAAAGAGTATTAATGGATTTTCTGTGAGCTTTACCTCTAGCTTCGATCAGTTAAAGTTTTAATTCTACACGAATATTAAAAAAAACAACAACAACAACAACAAAAAAAACCGACAAAGTCATCCTTGAAAACTGTCAATCACCATAGAGAAATTTTGAGACTCTACCGAGGTGGTCCAGTGGATACCGATAGAGACGTTAAGTGTTAGTTCTAACTGATTCTGAGGGTCCGGGCTCGAATTTCCTTGAAGTAAAATTTTCGTAACCTTATTTTTTCTTTCTTTTTTAAAAATGTCTTTTAATTCTCTTTTTTACCTATGCGGTGCATACAGCTAGTAACATAATGTGGTAAAATGAAATCAAAGTTTACAGGATTATAAAAAAAAAGCGGTACCGATTATAGCGTATCTACCGTTATCATTTTCCAGCTCAATCGTCCATGCATTTTCACATGTGCCCTATTTAATTCGACAGGTAACTGCGTTGAGATGAGACGTCTGAATCAACTAAATTCGACAGTTTCAGTGTCGAATCTGAGACTGAAACGCATTTCACATGTGCCGAATATAATGCATGAATTATAGACACCCTTATCCATATTGGATAAAAAAAAAAACAAACAAACAAACAAACAAACAAAAAAGAGACTGGGAATATTCACAACAAACGGAGTTAAATTCGGCACCAACATATCCGACGTCTGAATCAACTGCCGTATTTAACTACTTTCATTGTCTGAAATAGCTCTTCGGTACTCATAAGAAATTCCACGATTGAAAGGGGCCTAACATGACAGTTTCAGCGTAGTGGTTTGCAGGATGCAATTGTGAGAGCAATTCGTATCTCGCTTTGTAAATCCATTTTATTAATCGGTTTTTGCCGCGACTTAAGGATCAGCTGTAATAGTTGATTTTATGTTCTCTTTGACAAGATTTGTATGTCACTGGACATGATTTGTATATCAAAAAGAGCGATCAATTTTCATTCAACCATTTCAATAACAGCAAATGGAATCACTTCTCACTATAGCGAACAACCTCGAACCGTGATTTCGTCGAACGAATATGCGGCACCGAAGGAACACGAAAAACCTAACCCTTTTTGATCAAGTTTTAAGGCTTAAACTCGAAGCTTTTTATAGTGTAAAACAATTAGAATTAACTTTAACCGTTATCACTTGTAATGATGATAATAATAATAATAATAATAATAATAATAATAATAATAATAATAATATAATTATAAAGAAAGAAGAAGAAGAAGAAGAAGAAGAAGAAGAAGAATTAATAAGAAATAATTATTTTTATTGACTGCGGAAAACCTTCAAAGCCCCGCATGAGTGTCACTGAAGAAGATCTATTTCCACTGTAATTATTTTCCTCGATTATTTGTGTCTAGAGGATCTTAAGCATTTTTGCCCGCTTTAAAGCTAACGAATCAGTTGTTATTTGCATACAATGTGGCGGACGGTCGCGTTTCCCGGAGCTCTTGCGTTATAGCTCTTTTCTTCCTCGGCGTCCTTTACAACGCCAGAAGATTAAGTTTCGAAAACAGGTTTTACTTCACAACAGCGGCTGATTTGTAGTTTGGGACGTATGGCCAACCTGGGAAAGCGCCAACGGCATATTTAATTTCCGTTCCAGCGTGGAACAACAGTCTCCATGATTCTAAAGTTTACAAGGTGAAAGGTTATTTAAGTTCTAGAGTGAGCCGATATCCCAACTCGGCTTCCACATTACAAATATCTCGTTTAATTATTAGTGGAGATATCTCTGAAAATCTTGGACCAACCACGAATAAACTGACCTGTCCCGAGTGCTCAAGAACCATTGCCAAAAAGTACATATCGCTCATGTGCAGCGTCTTTGACCTCACCCATCGCAGGACTGCCTGCATGACATTTCTTTTGATCTTAATGAACTACCATTTGCTTCTCTGTCCGAAGAATCTTTCAACTCTATGGTGAGAACGGATCCATTTTACAACGAATCTTCACAATGCGATTCTGACAGTGATCATTTTCCATGAAATTGCCCAAGAAATAAATACCTCACCAAACCGGACTCCAGCGCTGAATCTGATCTCTCGCCGATTGATTGGTTTGCCTCGAACATCAATTCATATTACAAAAGAAATTTGAAAATTGGTCACTTAAATGTAAACAGCATTTACGGCAAGGCGGACGAGGTTATGCCGATTCGACATTTTTTTCGTAACAGAAAGTTAAGGTCGATGGTTCTGTTAACAGCTCTTTATTTGCTCATTCGGAATATCGCATTATCCGTAGAGATCGGAAAAAGGTGGTGGCGGTATGCTAGTCTACATACGACGGTCTATTACAGCCCTTCGCCGAGCAAAACTCGAACCAGACGGTGTTGAATCGATATGTTTAGACGTTAAGGGCTGTGGCAGCTCCTGGTTTCTAATATGTGCATGCTATCGTCACCCGGCAAATGCAAGATTTCAGATTTCTTTTCCTCGTGTGTTTTAGAAGTCTGCTACACAGCCGTTTTTAGTGTCGTCACGCAACGCTCCTCCCCACTAAAGGAGCGTTGAGTGACGACACTAAAAACGGCTGTGTAGCAGACTATTGTTTTAGCGGCTGAAAAAATGTACACAGAGCGTAAGGAAGTCATTTTTTCTTGGAGACTTTAATATTGACATACTAACAGAAAATGAGTCATCTGCTGGATGAAGTTATAGTCTTTCGAATTTTTGCGACCAATTTTGCCTGACTAACACAATATCAGTTCCCACAAGTGTTTCAGCTTCAACGAAAATTTTGTTGGAAGTTATTCTTGTTTCACACCCAGAGCGCTTTGCTTTGATCGGCACTCTTCCTCTTGGTATTAGCGACCATGATTTACTTTACATTGTTGGGAAACAAAGACTACCTAAGCCGAACGTGAGAAGCATTGAATATCGATCAATGTATAACATGTCAGAATTGTCCCTGACACCGGTGCGTCTCTTGATGAACATTTTACGTCTCCTACTAATAATGAGTCCGTCCTAACCTTGTCCGTGGATGAACTTTCTAGCCACGCCAGTGCTGTCAATATTGAGACGAAGGCACCCAAACTTAATTTTTATTTTCATCCATACAGTTAGTGTGGCCCGAGTTTCTGAAATACTCTCTAATCTAAACGTTAGGGAGTCAGCTGGTCCCGAACGAATATCACCCAAGCTGCTTTAAATTTCCGCTCCAGTCATAGCCGGACCTGTGACTACATTTTTTAATTATTGTATCGACGAAGGCGAGTGGTCATGTCAATGGAAACTTAGTAACGTCACCCCTGTTCATAAGAAAGACGACGAAACATCTAAGAAGAACTATCGCCCTACGAGTGTCTCGTCAGTTATACCCAAGGCGTTTGAGAAACCAAAATTTAATCAGTTATACAGTGTATTCACACCAGTATTTTCGGATAATATGTCAGGGTTCCTGCGTGGACATTTTTGCTGTTCCGCTTTTTTGAAGCTAACTGATGATTGGCGCCAGGCTCTTGACAATAAAAAGGATGTGGCGGTTGTCGCTATTGACCTATCCAAAGCGTTTGACTCGATTTGCCATAATTTATTACCAGCAAAACTGAAAGCTTACGGCGTTCACGATTCGGCCATAAAATTGATTCAGTCATACCTATCAGGCCGCTTTCAACAAGTAAAATGTAACGAGAAGGTGTCAGACTGGCTGCCTCTTCGCTGGGGAGTGCCGCAAGGGAGCCTTCTTGGTCCGTTTTTTTTTTAACATCATTGTGAATGATGTCAATTACTCAGCTGGATCTTCCTCCCTACGTCTGTATGCTGATGACACAACGCAGTATATAGCCCATAGGAACCACTGCACACTTGAAACTACACTGAATCAAGACTTAGAGAGATTAACCCTTTGGTGCACTGCGAATTACCTGCAAGTAAACTCTACTAAAACTCAGACAATGGCCCTGGGGAAATCTCAGTACACACAGAATCTTTTCATTGGTGAAAAGTCCATCGAAATTGAACCAACTCTCAAGATTCTTGGCGTTACATTGAATCGGAATTTGTCTTTCAAGCCCCACGTGGCAATAATGCTGTAAAAAAGCGTATGCTAACATAACCTCACTATGGGGGATTAAGCGCTTAGTTCCTTCAGACTTTATGACTTTCCTTTATAAAGCCCACGTGTTACCGCACTTTGAATACTGTTGCCCACTACCTCTGGGCATATCTAAAGCCTTGAAAAATAACATCGAACGTACCAATCATTATGCGATCAAGGCATTACTGATCTAGGTAATTTGGCTACTAACGACTTTTGCCTAGCAATGGCTGCTATGGCAATGCTTGAGCAAAGACGTACCCTGCAATCACCTATTCTATTTTTTAAATGTTTTAAACTAGATGGACCAATATTATATCTCCCAATTTTTTACACCTCAGTTAAGGTGGCTGAACACTGTTTTGGCAGTGTTTGAGTATATGTCATTTGCCAAATTATGGCAAGAGAAAGGTTGCAGCTTACTAGCTGAATCTTGGCAAGTGAAAAATATACTGATGAAAAATGTTTATTGACAGGTAGAATTTGACGTTTTTGTAGTTTCCATGGTAACAGATGGATTGTGCCTAGATACAATCTCTTAACGCATCCCTATAACAGCCACCCAAATTTTACTGTGAGCTTTTAATTTTAACGGTCAATCGTTGAAGTTGCCTGATGAGTTTGGTCCTATAATTTCGGACCATACGAAACAGCTCTGGCGCAATAAACGATCAATGATTACTCCTGAATCCTGAACTCCTGTGACCATTAATAGTCAATACTCTTCCGGACCGGTTTCGACTTTACTGTCTTCTTCAGCGGATTTTACAGTTTCAGCTTGTCCGGTCGCTTACGCGCCGTTGGACTTATTCCATTAACTTCCCAGAAGTTCAGGTTTGACGAGTAATCATCGTTTTATTGCTACAGAACTGTTTCGTATGGTGCAAGGACCACACTCATCAGACAATTTTGACGACTGAACTGTTGGAATTGGAAGGCTGGCAGCTAAATGCGAAAATTTAAATGGTTGCTATGGTAGATGCGTTACATACGAAACAGTTCTGTAGCAATAAAACGATGATTACTCGTCAAACCTGAACTTCTGTGAAGTTATAGCTGATGCTCCTCAATCAATTGAGTCGAGCGCTCTACGAAATACGTTCTACTTAAAAAACGAATTTATATATATTTATATATATAATTATTCCAATTAAAATCATTTCATTTCAATAATAAAAACAAGTCATTGTTAGGCTAACAAGGTTCCCGAAAATGACTTCCGAGATTCGATAAAACATTAGAGTCTTTTTCTATTTTTCAGGGCCAAGAATTTTCCATTTTCCAGTTGCTGAGGTGTAAGTATTATCTGTTCACAGTCCCCCATTATTTTGTCAAATTGGTTCTTTGCAGCTTGACATTCACGTGGTACAAAAGCGCCATGTGTTCGGTCGCACTTTGTAATAATCGTCACACTTTGTAATGCCTTTCACACTTCGTAATATTAAGTACCATCAACATCATTAACAACACTACTACTACTACTACTAATATACAGATTTAGCCACGGCTAAAAGCGAAGCTCCCATTGATAAATTTATAACTTAAATCAAACAATAATTTTGTATTCCACCAATCAGTTAACTTAAGGGCACATTCATTTGACTTGTTAGGGAAAAGCTAAGTGATTTTGGAGTGAAACAAATCTTATATCGAGTTGATATAGCCTTATATGTACACCCAGAAAATAGTCTTCGGTCACATTTGAGAGCAATAATGGCTCTTGGTCACAGTAGATAAGGCGTGGAAAACAAATTCTTGGAAAGCAAATCAGGCGGCATTTTTTGCGTTCGACAAGTTTACAAATTCTTGCCCTGAATAAATCTGGGTGTGTGCAAACCAATCTTTTATTTATTTTTTTTATACACCACATCTGAGGAGAAAGAGTACTATGAGGCGCTGTTTTTATCATACACACCTCGTACAAAATGCAGTATTTCACAATTTTTCAAGACAAATTACATTCATTCAATATTCAGGACCATCGAAGCACGCCTGGACTTTTAATTAGCGAAACCGTTTAAAATATTTCGAAAATCACCTATACGGCCAGCCGATTCTAACTTTTGACAAGCGCCAAATTTGCGAAGAAATTTTGAAAGAGTTACGCTTCAACGTGATATAGAATTTATTGAGTCTATTTTTTAAATGGTTTTATAGCGATGTGTAATCTTAAAAAGCGTTTGATACGCTCGGCATTTTAAGTACTCCTGCAAGGGATGTTTATGAACGGCTGAAAACAATCGATAAAGAAATATAATTCGGTAGAACATTTACAGAGACAACAATTTTCATTCACGAAAACAAATGAGTATTTAAGTGCCTCTAAGAATCCTCAAGTCTTAACTAGTAAATAAGCTTAAAGATTAAGTTTATGTTTTAAGCCACCGGTTTCCCGGTGTTTGCTGTTTTCAAAGATGAACTCACGACAAGAAAATCGCTCAAAGCTTTCTTTCTACATCCAAAATTATAACTAAATATTCTTCGGAAAGTTTTTTCTTTCTATTTACGGTGAATTAATATCGACTAAAGGCTTTTTAAAATTCTGTAAGCTTAAGCTTATATCAAACCTCATACTAGGTCAGATCAGTGTCTCAGTCAAATCTTAATACAAACGTGCATAAACTAGCTTCATAAACTGCGCGGCTGGACTTCATGAAATTAGATATAAATGCAATAATTACTCAGGCTTACCATATTTCGAGATGCAGCTCCTGAAAGCTATCAAGTAAGGCAAGGATCGCTTAAGCCTTTATAATTCTCGTGCGCATCCAGCAAGGTGAAAAACAAAAACGATGCCATCCGAAATCGGATTATCGGCTTTGACAAGCGACGCATTTCTCAACCAAAAACCCAATAAACAAACCAGCCATGAATAAGAGAATACTCTTGATAGCAGCTGTATTTCATTTCGTACATCTAGTGCAAAAAGACAGTAAAAAAACATCACAAGTTGACTCAAAACTCTGTCAGCTTCAGCTGCCAAAGTAAACAACTTTCAAGATGCTGCATAAATTTTACGCATGAACTCACCTGTCAAATTTTAACCAATCAGAGCATAAAAATTGGGCGTGGAGCGTGACCAACACGTGACCATGGTACGACAAGGTCTTCCCCGCCTGTATTTAAAAATACTGGCTGAATTTTTGCGTCTGAGGTCAGTTTGAATTCAAAATCGTAATAGTGCGGGGCGATACTGACATAAACACAACATATTTGATATGAATTTTAAAAAAAGTAAACGTGAGCCTGCGATCATTTGAAAACGAGTAAATTGTCAGCGGATAACTTAAAAAATGCTCAACCTTGGTGGGTCGACACCTGAGCCCGCGATACGGTCAGGTGATACTGGTCAGCAGATACCCTATTTTAATAGCTGTCAATCATTGATGACAATATTGATATACAATCAGCTTTCTCCTGGGTTCCCAAAGTAGCTAGAAAGTGTGAGAGTAAACATTGGTATGCCTGTGGTGCGGACGGACGGTCGGTCGGTCGATCGGTCACGTGATTACCAAATTTTCTAGGATGGGTAGATTTATTTACCCACGGTGCTCCGCTGGCGCGCTTCGCGCACGGAGCTCCGCTACTACTACTACTACTACTACTATTACTACTACTACTACTACTACTACTACTACTACTACTACTACCACTACTACCACTACTTCTTACTATATCTTCCCATATCACATCTAAGGTAATGACGTCATCAGCCACGTGACGATTCCCGAATTAAGGTTTTTGCTGCTGTGAGAAGATTTCATTAACGAGTTAAAAACAAAGAGTATATTCGATGTTTTAGTTCTTTGGGGTATTTTAAAATAACCAGTTGACGTCTGGCATTTAAAATGTAAGGGGGTAATGAACATGAGCGAAAAAATCGGGAGACTAGGCTGAGGGCTGTAGAGAGTCAACCTCTAATCACGCGGCAGAGAAAATTTGCTGGAAAGTAATGTTCTACATGATAATATATATATATATTTTTTCATGACCAAAAAGGGACATGACGTCATCAGTCACTTGATCAAAGCGTTTAGAATGTTTTAGTTCGTTTTTAAAGTGCCTCTTTGTCATAAATTGGCAAGAGTTTGCCGTTTTTCCCAACAATTCTTCAGACTGTATTGACACTGCGTAATTATTATTCCATTTTCAAAGCAGAACCAAACGAAAACTGAGCCAGAAGTTTAAAAGTTGCCTAAATTGACCGATATTGCCAGTTGAAATCGAAAAGGAGACCTTCTCTTGAGACTTTTGTATAATCCTTTTTCAACTTAACTGTTTGTTTGCCGAAATAAATGTCCAACGTTTGTTAATAAAGGAGAACTTTAAAAACGCAAAACGATGTATTTGGCGGCCATATTGTTTTTCTTCATTCCGGGGAGAATTCCGGGGAGAGAGGGTATGTAGCAGCTCTTCTAACCCTAAAAGCCAAATGGTTTACTACCGTAACGTAAAACAATGGAAATAGTGATGAACGATGTTGTGTTAATGTTCTCACTGACAGACGAAAAGACACCTTACGAATAGGGAGAGAATTGTACGGTCATACAATTCAGTCGGTATCCGCGCGTTCGATAGTTCATAAATTCCTTAAACGTTCCCCGGCATCGACCGAGCCTGAAAGAGTAATATATAGCTTTAGCCAGGGCTAAAAGCGAAGCTCTGGTTAATAGTACTTGTAAACAAAACAAAACAAAAAAAATAAATTGTGTAATGCTAAACGGGGACGGCAACGAAAATGGCATCAAGATCAATACGTCTAATTAGCAAAAAAACAAAAAACAAATTTGCACGTACAACACTCTTCTTTTCTAATTAGCTTTTTTGTCTTTCTTTGCCGCCGTTGTTTTGCAAGACTTCAATGCCGTTTTGTACGACTAAAACGACAAACTTCTTAGTTACACATTATTTTTATGGAGGAATTGTCGTATGTGCTTACCAAAGATTTTGTTTCCTGTGTTCATGTTTACTGCCGCTCATTTTCACCTTGCTGACCGCTAGCATTTCTCATTTTCTCACCACCGCTATGAATTTTTCATGTTTTCCTTCCAACGAAATTCGTCTCCTTTGTTTTCAATCACGAGCTCTTTCTCTGCTATCCACGTGAGTGTACACATAAAAAATAACGTCAAAAAAGACACGACTTTGTTTCTTTTTTCTCTCCCTCTAAAAGTCCGGGCGGCCATGCGATTTCCTTCGAAATAAAACCTTGAGTTGCATTTGGGTTGCCATACCTGTTGATTGAGTTATTTTATACTGGTGAGCCTGTAGTGCGGACGGACGGGTGGTCGGGCGGTCGGGCGGACATACGGTCACGTGACTACCTAAAGTACTCGGATGCATAGGTTACCAAATTTTCTTACTTATGGTTCTCCGCCGCGTGCGCTTTGCGCGCTGAAGAGCTCTGTTATTAATGGGTTTATTGTGAGCTTTAAGTCTAGCTTCGATCAGTTAAAGATTTAATTCTACAAGGAAATTTAAACAAATGAAAAAGTCGTCCTTAAAAAGTGTCAATCACCATAGAGAAGGAATATATACCTCTTTTAAACTCTAACTTGTCAGCGTTTACCGAAGTAGTCCAGTAGATAGTTTTGACTGATTCTGTGGGTCCGAGTCCGAATCACATTAAAGCAAATTGTTCGAAACCTTATTTTTATTTATTTATTTATTTTTTAATCTATTTTTTATTCTGTTTTTTACCTGTTTGGTGCATAAATTATAGCCAGTAATATAATCTTGTAAATTAAAAGCAAAGTTTACAGGAATATATAAAATGCGGTACATATCATAGCGTATCTCCTGGTATTTTTAGAAATAATGGATATTGTTATCATTGCCCAGTTCATGCAGTCGTCGATTTTCACCTGTGCCCAATTTAATTCGAGAGGTAACTGCTTTGAGATGGGACGTGTGAATCAACTAAATTCGACAGTTTCAAATTAAATACGACTTTGTAGGATTTGCAACTAAAACAGTCGAAAATTCAACTTAGGTTTAACTTTTGATTTCGAAGTCGAGTTTCACATTTGCCGCATATAATGCAGAAATTATAGAAATGCTTTTTCATATTGGATAAAACATTTTCTAGAGACTGGGAATATTTACAACAAACGGAGTTAAATTCGGCACCAAAATATCCGACGTCTGAATCAACTTCCATATTAAATTACTTTTAGCGACTAAAATAGATGTTCGGCACTCAACATAAGAAATTCTAGGTTTGAAAGGGGTCTAACATGACATAAGTTTTAGCCTAATGGTTTGCAGGCTGTTATTAAGTTATCGTTTTCTTTTCCAGTAAGAGCAATTCGTATCTCGCTTTGTAAATCCATTTTATTAATCGGCTTGTGCCGCGACTATAGTTGATTTTACGTTCTCTTTGACGTGATTTGTGTGTCACTGGAAATGGTTTGTATATCAAAAAGGGCGATCAATTTTCATCCACCCATTTCAAAAGAAGCAAATGTAATCACTTCTCATTATAGCGCACAACCTTGAACCGTGACTTCGTGGTATAAATATGCGGCACGAATGAAAGACGAAAAAGCTAACCCTTTTTGATCAAATTATTTTAAGGTTTAAACTCGAAGCTTTATATAGTGTAAAATAATTATAATTTACTTTTACCGGTATCACTTGTAATAAGAATGGAAACTTTATTTGTGTTTTTGAACCTACAATTGTAAATTTCGGTACGTATAGGCAATTTACAAATGCTGCTTGAGATTGGATTATGAAAAACAAAAACAAAAGCAAAAACGAAAAAAAAAAAAAAAAAAAAAAAAAAAA
>BOPM01000919.1:27444-47322 GCA_022179025.1 Porites australiensis | reverse complement strand
AAAAAAAAAAAAAAAAAAAAAAAAAAAAACAAAAAAAAAAAGAAAAAAAAAAAAAAAAAAAAAAAAAAAAAGAAGGAGAGAAAGAAATCAAAATTGCATTAAGTCTGGGCTATCCCAGTTCCTATTTCTACAACAGAAGATGTAATATGTTGCTCTAATGGCTATATTTATCATTTTCTTGATTATATAAAGTTGCTGCTTTTTGTCAGTGCCAATGTCATTCATCATGTCTAAGAACGTGGAGCATTCATCGGAGAAAACGCCAAGGGAACTCATGGAGAGATTTACAAATCTCACAAATCTGTAATTTCTACTCATTTCGTTGATCAAGTTCAGATATTTTTCTTTCTTACGCACTGCATTTTTGTTAAGGTTAGACTCGAAACCAACTGTTAATTCTAGAACGTATAGGCACTTGGACTGGATTTGAAAAAGAAGATCTGGACGAAAATTTTCACCAGTTATTATCGAGAGATTCCGAAAACCATTAACATCTGCATAGAGTGAAGAGTGAATATTAATTACAGGTTGAAGTGACTTGGCAATGAAGTTAAGGATTGAGTCGTGTCTCCAGGTAAAGCGATCAAGGCACTGTTGACAACCAGTGACAACATGAAGGAGTGATTCAGGATTAAGGCAAAGGGAGCAATCAGGACTTTGTGATGATCCTCATATTGCCATATTCTTACGTGTAGGAAGGGAGTTGTTGATGTAGCGGATGGTAAAATTATAAATGTTCTTGGGTAGATGACAACAACAACAACAACAACAATAATAATAATAATAATAATAATAATAATAATAATACACTTCATTTAAATAATGGTCCAGCTAAGAAGCAGGCAGAAAAACAATAGCCCACGGCAATAGCGTTTCAGGCGCTAATTTCTCTAAACAAATTAAATCTGAATGCTCTGATTGGTCAATGCAGCGAAAAGCGCGAAATTTGAATTTTAGAGTTGAATTAAGATAGCTTAAGACTCACTCGAACAACTTGTTATTTCGTCTATTGCTTTGTTATGTTGAAAAATATAACATTTCTAAAATTTGAAAGATTTCTAAGAGCCAAACCCGAAGAAGTTAAACTGATATGAAATTACATGAAGATGAGCACAGTGTTACATCAGTTACATCAATCAGGGACGTTGTGAACAACATGAATTTACGCTGGCCCTCACAAAAAAAAATGTCAAAACCATGATCGTAAACAGCAGCAATTCACTCTCACGTGGCGAATCTGGCGAACGCGCCAATGTCGCGAGTTCATATTTGGCCACCATACAGAACAACAACAAGTACATAAAATCAAATCCAAATGTTATCTAAATGTTCTGCATTTGCAAAAAAAGATGATGTTGCCCAGATAGAAAAAAATCCTGCATGTTCGGAGAATCGGGTTTCAGAAAACGTTTTCCTACAGTTTATCTTTTTACAAGGTTTTGATATTTACCCTATAAAAATCCTTCTTACAATCTCTCTCGTCCTTGTAAAAAATAAAGGCAAGCTACAGTCATACTCGCCAGATCTTCCGTACCAACAGAAACCAAAACACCAATGACAGCTATTTATGTGATACCTAAGCGGCCTCCGTCTCAGAACTCAAGGGTACAAAATGCAAACTACTATCACAAATTTCAATTCGGTCATTTTAATTTAAGGTGCACGGTGAACTTCCATTTCGCTTGATGCAGTCTAGGGAGAACAAAAATTCGAATGAGAGATGGGTAAAGATACACGGAATATAGAAGTTTCGAAAAAGGCAAACACAAATGAATAACACATAATGCGCGCGGAGGTGCGAAAATCTATTGAGTTCAGCTTACCTTAAGCCCAAGTGTTCTACATCTCTTCGAGAAATAAATTCATCCTTTAAAAACAACAAATCTTCCGCTTTCTTCTTTTATGCCGAGCTGTACCCCAATTTCTAGCGCTACAATTATTCCGATCTCCTCCTGATCCGGCCTGACAACGAAAACAACTACGCCGGGCCCAAATTTCCACATGGCGACTCGACATGTCGAGGACGGCAGCAAACTATGTTGAAGAGCATTTTGACGATCACTCCGATGACAAAATACAGTAACTTTGAAACAGATAGTCAATAAAGAAAAAATGCAGATTTCCAACGAAGAGATTGACCAGATTTCTTCAGGTGAAGACAAATTTCCTAACATCTCAAGTGTCACATCTAAGATGGGGTCACAACAAGGTCGCGCGTGTGTTGCACGTTGTCGCTCTAACTTTTGATTGGCGCATAGAACAATGCTGAAACTTGGCAGTGAGGTATAAGACAGGGGAATGGGGAAAACAAAGCTAAAAAAAGTTGTTTTCGTCACGTTTCTCGCTGATTTTTTGGGCGATTTTTCGATTTTGGCCAATCACAACGCTTGATTTAATTGAAATTAAGGATTAAAAGTTAGCACCTTTTAATGACTTTTGCTGTTCGCCTGCCTACCTCTTACACGGACCATTTCTTAAAGAGGGTGGCACGGAATAGTTGAGGTAACTAATAAACTTGTGGCCCTCTATCAAAAATTATAATAATATATAGATTTAGCCAGGGCTAAAAACGAAGCTCCCGTTAATAAATTCATAATTTAAATCAAATAATAAACTTGTAATCCACAGATCAGGGCACATTCATGTGACTTTTGAGGCAAAGGCTAAGTGATTTTAGAGAAAAATAATTTGACAGTCCAAGAGTGAAACAAATTTTACATCGAGTTAATAGTCTTAATTGTACACCCAAAAATAGCAATCATGTTCGATCACAGTAGATTAGGCCTAGAAAGTGTATTGTATTTGCATTAACTGTTGCATCATAATGTGGCATTCACCAGTCTCTCCAACATTGCTCCGTTTGAGAGACTAATAATTGGATAACCCCGAAATATAATACTATGAAGGAAAGGTGAAGCAGACTATTTTTCCCGAAACTTCGTGTACACATTAAGGACAACAACAACTTTCCGCATGGTAAGTTTCATAGATTTTTATTTCCATTTTCTAGCAAATTTCCAGACCTAAACTTCGCCCCATGTGTTCTCTATATTTAAGCATGTTATGAAATCTGAACATGACACTAACAGTGAGCCTGGGTTACATTTGATGAAAGCACGCCCTTCCTTTGCACAGCAAATTATAGCATTGACCACATTGTAAAACGTTTTCATGAACAGAATTCCATAATGCCGGGACTTTTCAGTTAGAAAAATCTGGTCCTATGTGATATGCAGGGTAATAATTATGGGCTTTTAGTGAAAACGATAAAACAATTCAAAAAATCACCTTTTCGGCCAGCCGGACGGGTTCTCACTTTTGACAGACACCAAATTTGCAGTGCGATTAAAAGAGTTACCATTTACGCTTCAACATGATAGAGAATTTGTTATGTTTAGGTTTTATTCCCTTTATTTATAAAACTGTTCATGGTTTTGTTATGTGTAATCTTTAAAAGCGAGTGATAATTTACGCGCGGCGTTTTGAGTATTCCTGCATGCGATGTTTATGTTCGCCTCGAAACAACCGGTGCAGCGATAAAAATTGCAAGAGGGACTACTAACAATCAATAAAATAAATATAATTCGGTGAAACATGTACAGAGACAATAATTTTCATTCACGAAGACAAGTATTGAGAGTAAAGTGTCTCTGAAAATCATGAGTCAGGTGAGCATAAGCTTATTCATGTTTTAAGCCGGCTTCCCGGTTTTTGCTCTTTTTCAAGATGAACTCGAGGCAAGAAAATCGTTCAGAGCTTTCTGTTTACAGCCAAAATCATAACTAAATATTCTTCGGAACCTTTTCTTTGAATCTGCGGTCAAAAAAATGTCTAAAGGCTTTTTAAACCTGATACTATTGTAGGTTAGTGCTCGTGTATAAACTTAAGCCGCATAAACAATACGCTCGACTTCAGGAAACCGAAAAAAAAAAAAAAAACACATCAAAGAGAATAGTTGTTCAGGCGTACCAGTCGAGATCTGCTTCTGTAGGTCATCAAGTGTTCCAAAATGGCTTGAGACTTTTCAACCCTCTTACGCCTCAAGCAAGGGCAAGTGAGTAAGCTCATTTTTGAAAACGATGCCATCCGAAATCAGATTTCCAATGACTTTGACAAGCGGTGCATTTGTCAACAAAAAGCACAATAAACAAACCAGCCATGAATTACAGAACAATCTTGATAGCAGCTGTATTTCATTTTGTACAGCAAGTGGAAAAAGACAGTTTAAAACATTACAAGATGACACAAAACTCTGTCAGCTTCAGCTATCAGTAAGCAAGTTTCCAGACGCTGCATAAATTTTCCGCATGAACTCACCTGTCAAATTTTGACCAATCAGAACATAAAAATTGGACGTAGAGCGTGATCAACGCGTGACAGTGAGAAAAGTCAAAAACGATTGCCTTCCCTGCATGTAAAGGCCGGTTGAATTTTCGCGTCCGACGTCAGTTCGAAATCAAAATTTTAAAAGTGCGGCTCATGAACACGACTTATTTCATACCTGCATTTTAAAAAAAATTCATATTGCTTTGGTCATAACTCTTTCTTTCTATCGGTTTGGTATCCGGAGTTGCCAAGCAACGGTGTCGCGACTAAGCTCTTATTGACGTCATTCAATCTGACTTCTTGTGTAGGTGCATTTTCGGTTTCCAGGTAACACCTCCATAGAACCAGTTGATGTCAAGGAGCATTGGTCGGCGTTGTTTTGACTGTTTTTGCGTGTTTATTAAAGATGTTTTATTTAATCCTCGGAAGTACACGCAAAATCATAACCCCACCGTGGTACAAGGTGGGTTGGTGGATGGAACCCCTCCCCGCAGTTTTTGATATGTTGCAGTATTTCGAAACGATTTTACCTTTAGTGGAAAGCCTTTAATCTTCTCAACGAGATGAGGTATATTTCATGGGTGTTGGCGTTGCTTGAGGCCTGTGACGTCACCAACAATTTTCACCATCTTGGCCGCCACCTTGGATTTTAACAAGAACTAGAAACCAGGTTAAAACCGCGAGAAATGGTAATTTTCTTGTGCTATACATGAAAAATAACACATAAAACAATATTTACAATATTCACAATATTTACTTTTATTTGTTGAAACAAGTTGAAAAAACATGTCCTTTCACTCAAAAATGGCTTGACCACCTGCTGCTTATGACGTCATATCTCGTAACTATAGCAACTGACCATCACTGAACTTGTCTCAAAATGTGCGCGAGGGATACGAACAGCTGCTGAAAACGTCAGGTGCTGGCCTTTTATCCTCTGGAAAAAATGCCGACCACCCCCCCTCCCCCCACTATCCGTTACCAAAGCCGCCAGAACTACAATAGCTGTTATCTAAACTTCATATCCTCTTTCCCATGAAGTTGGTGACAGCTTGTTGATTCCCAAATACAGTCATTGCGGGAAATTATTTTTTAGAGCAAAGAAATTAACCAAAGCGAATAATGATAACACTTTACACTCTTGAGAAGGTGATTCTATTAAGTAGTTAGGTTGGTAGTATTTCAAATTTTATTCTTTGTAAATATTCTTCTTATATTAAGTAGTTCCAGGCCAGCTAGAAGACCTAGACACTTTAATAAAGTTCATCATCATCATCTACCATTAACAAATACAAAAAGCAGAATACCATAAAATCTGTTATTATTCATTCAAAATATTTCCCTGCTTTTGATTGGCTAAAAGCACACGCATAATTCACCATAACCGGCTAGTGATGACCAAATTTGGAAGAATTTTGCGTTTAACGAACCGATGACGTCAAAAGTGCAGCCTTCTTGCAGGTTGATGCACTGTTAACCGAGAAGACCTGGGGACGAGATTGAGTTGTTTTTGTTGTGGAAAAAAAATGGCGATCATTTCACTCGTTCCAAGAGTGAGAACTAGGCGAAATAATAGCTAAAAACATATCAAGAACAGCATGAAGACAACTCGAAGGGCGACATCTGCTATTTGGAGAATATTTTCGGAGCTGAACCACCCTAAGCGTGCACTATCGAAGATGGACGTAACATCGATGGAGTTAAGCATGTTTTAGCTATGTTTTTAAACTAGGAATTATTTTAATGAATAATAAAACAATTATGGATTTATTGATTGTTATTGATTATTATTGATCTCGGAGGGTGTTATCCGTCGAGGCCGTAGGCCGAGGCGGATAACATCCTCCTCGATCTCCATAATTCTTCATAGATACTCAGCCTCATTCATTAATTGTTAAATAACAAATAAAGGTCCATTAAAACGAAGATAACATTTTTTTTATTTATGAAGGAGAAATAATGCTACGTCCTCCCTCCTGAACTCACCATTTCGCCATTCTTTTTAAAACCTTCAAATCCTTTGATCGCAAAGAAAAAGAAGACGTTCAACGCAAAGACTAACTCGTGCTTCAACTCGAAGTCTAACTCGAAGTCCAACTCGAAGACCAACTCGAACTGGAATCCAAACTCGAACACACCCTACCCCCTACTACTCCCACCCGGAGAATCATGCATCATCTACTTATGGAATTCTCTAAAGCTGATCGACTGATTGATTAATTGATTGATGTTCATTTTCCCGTTTCACAGCATCCATTTTGGATCAGCCTGCACCGAGAAAGAGATTTTCAAGTTTGTATCATCTTGATTTTAAGATTGATGTCTCCAAATACGTTTGCGTCAATTCGATGTCACGAGGAAGAACACGTTTACTTAATGCACTACGAGAGACCCATCGCATGGATATCTTTTATGGTAATGCGTGTTTAGTAGACCTTTTTAGCTTGTATGTTCTGTTTTCCCCAATTCAGACCACGGTATGTTCTACAGGGAATTTGCTTTAAAATTTTGTCTTTTTCAAAAAAATATGCATACATATGCACGGGCATAGAAAAAAATTTTTCGGGGTATCATCACGTGGTCTAGCTGAAACGGGAAAACAAACATACATGCAAAAAAAATCTATTGCATTCAGGGTACAAATTACTTCTCATACACAATAGAGTAAGCTCACATGCATGATAACTTTGTAATAGGAGGACAGCTTGGGATCGAGATGGGTGGAAAGCCACCCAAACGACAGTCTGGTACACAACCGTTCTTTGTGTCGTCACGCAACGCTCCTCTCATAATATATCAGCAATTTTCCGAAACTAGGTGGCAACTTTATAAACACATCTTTGGTGTGCATCACATTTTCTCTCCACTTGCTTGCTTTGTGCTGCTTATCTCATATTTTTTAATAGGTCTGCGACAATACTACTAGTTGATCACATGTGTTCACGCCACAGTTTTGATTGTTTTGTCATTCACACGTGGGACACCGATAAAAGCAAAGCAGTGATTGGAGTAGTCAACGTACCGTAAACGTGTCACGAATAACTTCTAGAAAATGGAAGCTGAAATCTGGTTTTCTAAATACCGGGAAAGGAATGTGGTTTGGCTAACAGCAGCCGTTGGTGTGCAGAGGCATTATGTGGCGACACAGAGAAAGGCTGTGTAGCAAACTACCCAAAAGAAAACATTTTGTACATTTTCTCAACTTCCCCTGTCTAATAGCTTGTTTACTGTGTTGTTTGCCTATGTCGTTTTTTTATTTTGCTTGTTTTGTGGTTAGGGGTTTGTGTAGAAGTGGATGTAGACAGAATTAATATCTTACCTCCCCCCGCCCCATCCCTTTTAATTTTTTCGTCCTTACCCACAATTCTCTCTTAAACATAAGTGACAGTTATTTGAAATCGGTGCGCGGAGAGCATTATGTAAAGCTCTGAAATGGGACAAAGTTATTACAATTCGCAGAGTCTGCATCATCCAAAGTCGCATTATATTCTCGTTTCATTTGGCTAAATGGATCGATTACCCTGTTCCGGGCTGAGACAGAAAGTTACGATATTGACCACTAAGTCTTTGGCCTTGGGAACAGGCTCTTAGTAGTCAAATGAATTAGGTGAGAACAAAATTGTAGATGAATTTTGACCCGGGCCAAAACTGAGTGTTTTTGTTTTCTGTTTTTTGTTTTTGCTTTTGTTTTGTTTTTTTTCTGGTGTGAAAACGGGCTCTATGCTGGTCTGCCATCCGTGTGACTTTAAATCCGGGAACATGAATAGGACGAGAGTAAGAGAAAAGTCCAGAGGTGCTTATGTGCCAATAGGCCGAACTTTCCGAGTTATTCGATAATATTTCGTTTGTGTTAAAACGGGAGAAGCTTATGCGTGGTTGTGGATAGTCTTATCACAGCGGCAAAAGTGTGTGTTTGTGTGATTTCCGCATGGTGTTGTTAGGTATGTGATCGCGTGGTTGAACTGCGGTTTGGCCAAAATATTCTGTACAACCCATAAAGACGTTTCGTTGGTGTTTAGCTTAGCTGATTTTACCTTAGAAAAGCACCTTTTGACTCAAGAAAATTGTATCTAGGTCTAGTTTCAGCGGGCTCTAATGGCAATGAACCTAGCCCGGTTTTTGCAGATAAGAAGGCGATAATTTGTGTACTATGTTTTATTCAGTTTGTTTTCTATTCCGTGCGCTATCCTGTCGTTTATCGGACCGCGAAAAAAGTACTGTTTTGATAACTATTTAAGTTGTTATGTAAGCCATAACTAGGCATTCTTTAGCTGCCGTTCACTCAACTGAAAAATTTCTGCACTGAAATGACACCGGTTTGAAATTTCACGAGGTCAGATTACTGAATAAATGTTCTAAAATTTGCGGCGTTTTAAATTTGGACTCATTGGATGCTTCTAGGGACCATTTGCTTTTAAATTTGTTTGTGAAAAATAAACTTCGATTTTTAGGCCAAATTTGTCTTGTCAGGAAACGCTGAGTTCACGAAACAGCCTCTTCTACGCGAATAAACGGGAGTTGTAAACAATCCATCGACCACAAAACTCAAACTCCTTCGAAGTATTTTCCTGCCTGAAAAAAAGTCAACCCTAGTATTTCGTCGACTTTTTAAAGATCGTTCTCTTAAAAATGGAAAAAAAAAAAGCAAGATCACACATTATCTACTCGCTACTCAGGCAAGTTAATGGGTTGAAAGGCCAAAAAGACCCCCCGCCCCCCAGATATGATAAGATATGTCTAACTAAAATAGTTTTAGATAAATCATTCCAAGCATCACGTGACGTTTCTTGGACCATGACGTCACAAAACCTGTTTTCTAAAGCGGGGCGAGGCTGTTACACTTCAGGCTTCAGTCACGTGACATGTTTTTCTTTATTTCGTGATCATTGCTCCACTTAGGCATACATGCAGGCCTATTTCATAATATCCAGGCCACGGGAAAATCACTGGTGCCTAAGAATATTTGCTGTTCTTTCATTTCCTTTCCCTCGTTTTAATTTGAACACTTTCACCGTTAACGATCATTTGCAGGTCACGTGACTAATATTTCAACAATGAATATGTCACATATTGTTGAGGCTACCGAGATAAAACTGTTTGCCAAGTTTCATGACGACTGAAATACCACTTCACCAAATTATGCAAATTATGAAGTGATCACCCATGCGTTAACATGCCTGAGTAGGAGGTGAATATTGTTGATTGGTATACACACACTCAGTGATCTTGGTGATTCAAGCAATCTGATTGGTTCGCTATCTCGCACTATGGATAACAATTAATGAATGAGGGTGAGTAGGATATGAAGAATTAAGCAGATAGAGAAGGGTGTTATCCACCGAGGCGGAAGGCCAAGGTGGATAACACCATTCGAGATCTGCTTAATTATTCCTATCCTACGAAAGCCGAATTCATTAATTGTTTTATTATTCATTCAAAATACTTCCTAGTTTAAAAACGTAGCTAAAACATGCTTACCTGCATCGATGTTAAGTTTTTTTGTTTGTCCAGCCCCGCAAATATTCTCCAAATAGCAGAAGTCGCCCTCAGAGTTGCCGTCTTCAAGTGCTGTTTTTGCCATGTTTTTAGTTATTTCGCCTAGTTCCAGCTGTAGTTCTTACTCTTGAAACGAGTGAGGTGTCCGCCAATTTTTTTATTCACAACCAAAACAACTCAACTTCGTCCCCAGGTCTTCTTGGTAACGGTGCCTTAACCTGCAGAAGGCTGCATTTCTGACGTCATTTCCTCGTTAAACACAAAATTCTTCCAAATTTTGTCATGAGTAACTGGTTATGGTGAATTATGCGCGTGCTTTTAGCCAATCAGAATTGGGGAAATATTTTGGATGAATAATAATCAACAATATTAACTTAGCTTTCGACGAATAAATAGTCCGAGATAGCGAACCGATCAGATTGCTTAAATCACCAAGATCAGTGAGTGTGTATATACTACATCTCACAGTAGTGGATAAGGCACCGAATTAACCTTTTCTTTGTGGATTTAATTAACTTTTTGAGTGGAATAAATTAACGCAGATGACGTCATACATCTCATTAAGATGGGATGATGTCATAGTTTATTTTTAGCTGGCAAGGAGCAAGTGACTTTAGAATTTCCTAGAGTTGACGTTATCAAAAAATGTTGAGATCATAATCTAGAAACAGAAAAGTGATTTTTATATAATTAGCTATTTGCTGCAGTCTTTTGATTAGATATTGTTTGCTATAGTCTTCTGACTGGATATTGTAGAAACTGTCATGTGTTCAAAATAAAAGCGGGCAAATTTTGAACGTGTTATCTTTGCAGATTATACTAAATGAAAAATCTTTAATCATTAAATTATTTTCACTAAAAATCGGTTATAAACAAAACCAAGACACGGAGGTTAACTGAAAAATCTTTACTTCAAAAGAAGGGAAAAGGAGGTTAAGCGAATGCGAAATCGTACTAGTTTAAATAAGAGGTGCGATCGCCTAGCAACTCATGCCTTCTTGTTTAGCGCTAAAAATCGGATTTATAAACAAAACACACACACACGCGCACCTCTTATTCCTATTTTTATAAATAGACTTTCTACTCATTAGGAACAAGAACGGGGTTTATTTAAGAACCAAAAGAGCTAGGGTTTACTTTAGAACCATCTGTTGTTTTCTATAGAATTTTCATACCCTGTGCAATACTTTCTACAGAGTCAAGTAAAAAAAGATTGACATTTTTGCTTGATAGGCAGTTTTTCGCTTCGCTTCGCTTCGACCTCGTTTTCACGTTTTGCCTGAAAAATTAGTACGATTTCGCATTCGCTTAACCTCCTTTTCCCTTCTTCTGAAGTAAAGATTTTTCAGTTAACCTCCGTGTCTTGGTTTTGTTTATAACCGATTTTTAGTGAAAATGATTTAATGATTAAAGATTCTTCATTTAGTATAATCTGCAAAGATAACACGTTCAAAATTTGTCCGCTTTTATTTTGAACACATGACAGTTTCTACAATATCCAGTCAGAAGACTATAGCAAACAATATCTAATCAGAAGACTGCAGCAAATAGCTAATTATATAAAAATCACTTTTCTGTTTCTAGATTATGATCTCAACATTTTTTGATGACTCAACTCTAGGAAATTCTGACGTCACTTGCTCCCTGCCAGCTAAAAATAAACTATGGCATCATCCCATCTTAATGAGATGTATGACGTCATCTGCGTTTATTTATGCCACTCAAAGAGTTAATTAAATCCACAAAGAAAAGGTTAATTCGGTGCCTTATCCACTACTTCGCACTAACTCGGTGGCTTAGTGGTTGGTCAGTCAAGGTTAGCGATATATATAACGAGAAAGGTTTGTGTTTTACTGGCTCGGCGTCAAGGAGGGTCTCCAGTCGAGGTTAGAATCTTCAAAACAGGTAAGGTATATATTTAGCGTCTCTGCAGCTAGTTGGCTCGTTATTAGGCGCTGACCAGCCTTCGAGCAACTTAATACTCTGACATTGCCAAGCCGCCTGACTAACCCAACGAAGTGGCCCTCTATTCTGTAGTTATGTTCGTGAACAACTGCACAATACAGGGCTTTATTTCAAGATTTAGGCAGAAGTGGCTCGGTGGCGCTCTGTTTATGTTGACGGCTGATATGGCAAATTTTGATTCTTTATTGTGACAGTTTTTTAGTTCATTAATGTGGTTCAAGAACTTTGCAAGGACAGGATGAAAGTAATTGACACCGCTGCGAGGAATACGTATAAATTACGAGGATATAAATTAAAAGCAATCAGTAGGCTAGTTAAGGTGTTTCGATACAGTTTTTCAGAGGCCATACCGATATTTTTCAATCGCCTTAAAAGAGGTTTTTTCCTTGTCCGATCGCTATCAAATTTTCACCAGTAATTGCCTATGGATTGAAATTTGTGAAAATGTAGTTTTAAGTAATATCGATATTACTATGACAACAACAAACCAAAAAACTTTGAAATTGATAAAAGCCGAATTTTGTGTGATCTAGACCAGCTACTGAAAATCCAAGACTAGGAACTTAAACTAGGAACTAAAATCTCTGTAAGAAGTAAAAAATTCTGTATGTTTGAATTCGACTAAAACGAAAATATATTTCAAACCTTAAATTTTCAATAGCTGTGATAGATTATTTATTTGTAAATTGTAAATTGTAAATTGTAAATATCTCATTATCCACTCCCCTCAGGGCTTTTCAGATATAATTTACAAGACTGGTTGGGGGACTTTGCCAGACTTCTTAGGTGCAGTTTACAAGTAATGAAGGAATGAGTAATTATGTCCCCATACATGAGTGTTAAAGTGAGATAGACCACTACACCGGACACTACGTGCCCTACTCTTTACAAACAGTGTGTGGGTTCTGTTACGTCCCACAGATTTTTTTATTACATGTGCAAGGGCTTGTGAGACGGTGCCTACGGTTTATTGTCGTTATCCGAGAAGACTAGAAAGTCTAACCGTTTGCAGATGTCAGGAAATTTTGGTGCATTTTCGTTCTTGCGATCTTGAAAACTACCTGTATAAGTGCAACCTCATTCAAAATTTGGACTTTTAGGGCTTTTTTGTATATCTCTGAAACGACTGGAACGAATTTTTCTTAAATCTCTTCAAATAATCTTCATAATGTATATAATGAGGTCTGAAACTTTCATTGAGATTGATTCACTGCAACATCTTAAAATTTTAAGACAAACCTCTCCTACTAACCGGTCAAAAATCTGCCTTACAACATTCAATGTTTTGACGTGATGCTAATTTTTCCAAAATAATGCGCAGTATACATACCTGTCCTCCATGACTAGTACATTTTACTTTGAATTTATCGCATCTTTTGAATGTAAAACGTTGACAATACTCTCACTGAAATTTACTTGTCATGGATATATGTACTGTTCACATTGATTTGAAACCTAGAGAATTGTTTACTTCTTACGGAAATTATTTGCTAAACACCAATCTTTCAGTTCCTAGTGTTGGATTTTCAGTACCTGGTCTAGATTCCGCAAAATTAGGCGTTTATCAATTTCAAAGTTTTTTGTTTATTGTTAATTATCACAGTAACATCGATTTTACTAAAACCTACATTTTGACAAATTGCAGTCTATAGTCAATCATCGGTGAAAATTTTAGAGCGATCAGACAAGGATAAAATCACTTTTAAAGCGATTGAAAATATCGGTATGGCCTCTGAAAAACTATATCGAAACACCTTAAATCTGTTCTTTCAATTTAGAGCAAACTGACGTTATTATTACCTTTAGGCGTTTGTTTGTTTGTTTGTTTGTTTGTTGTTGTTGTTGTTTTTTTTTGAATAATTCTAGAGGTACCAATTTTTTGGATTGAGCCTCTCATAAGGATGTGTCTCCCACCGGGCTTGGCAGCGCAAGTGATCACGGGTGCACACTGTGGTTTAATTTGGGTGTATATTTATTTATGGCTTTAAATTTCATCCTTTCACTACCAGGATGAATCGTGCAGTCTCGCAAGGTGGTTCTGTCTTTTATGTTTGTAGATGAAATCTTGTAATTTAAATTTAATCTTTCTAATTACGATTTGTTTGTCTCATCTTTGTATTCAACTTTTTAAGGCATTACGAGGATGTTAGATGGACGGCCCGTGGAAGATGAGACAGGTTCAGCAGACTTCCAGGAGACTGCAAGCCATGTCAAATTGATGAGTAATGTTTATTTTATGTGTATGTGATTATTATTATTATTATTATTATTATTATTATTATTATTATTATTATTTCATCGTAGTTATGTTGCAAACAATTTTTATTTTCTGCTAAAAACAGTGACTTATGTACACTAACTCGGTAAAATAACTTGCATAATCGAACCTAAAAATACTTTAATATTTTAAAATTGTTGGGTTTAATAAGTATTCGCCTTCCCCCACATTGAATCGCTGTTACAGGAATATAAGGAACGAATGTATCGTGGACGATTAAAAAACAACAACAACAATAAACATCGAGAACGGTATGAAATCATTGGGTCCGACCGGTAAAGAAAGCAACTCATTACAAGTTGGCACGTGCCACTGATTTATTCCTCTATTCAGATTAGACATACATTCATTTATTTCGCCTAGTTTCGGCTCTAGTTCTTACTCTTGAAACGAGTAAGATGTCCTCCATTTCTTTTTTTTCACAACGAAAACAACTCAACTTCGTCGCCAAGTCTTCACGGCAACGGTGCCTTAACCTGTAGAAGGTTGCATTTTTGACGTCATTTCCTCGTTAAACACAAAATTCTTCCAAATTTGGTCATCAGTAACTGGTTAAGGTGAATTATGCGTGTGCTTTTAGCCAATCAAAATTGGGGAAATATTTTGGATGAATAATAGTCAACAATATTAACTTCGCCTTCAGCGAATAATTGTTAAGTAGTCCGAGATAGAGCGAACCAATCAGATTGCTTAAATCACCAAGATCACTGAGTGTGTATATCTCACTACCTTGGTGGCTTGACGGTTGGTCAGTCAAGGTTAGCGATATAAATAACGAGAAAGGTTTGTGTTTTACTGGCTCGGCGTCAAGGAGGGTCTCCAGTCGAGGTTAGAATCCTCAAAACAGGTATAGGGTATACATTTTAGCGTCTCTGCAGCTAGTTGGCTCGTTATTAGGCGCTGACCAGCCTTCGAGCCACTTAATACTCTGACATTGCCAAGCCGCCTGACTAATGCAACGAAATGGCCCTCTATTCTGTAGTTATGTTCGTGAACAATTGCAGAATACAGGGCTTTATTTTAGGATGTAGGTAGAAGTGGCTCGGTGGCGCTCTGTTTATGTTGACGGCTTGTATGGCAAATTTTGATTCTTGATTGTGACAGTCTTTTAGTTCATTAATGTGGTTCAAGAACTTTGCAAGGACAGGATGAAAGTAATTGACACCGCTGCGAGGAATACGTATAAATTACGAGGATATAAATTAAAAGCAATCAGTAGGCTAGTTAAGGTGTTTCGATACAGTTTTTCAGAGGCCATACCGATATTTTTCAATCGCCTTAAAAGAGGTTTTTTCCTTGTCCGATCGCTATCAAATTTTCACCAGTAATTGCCTATGGATTGAAATTTGTGAAAATGTAGTTTTAAGTAATATCGATATTACTATGACAACAATAAACCAAAAAACTTTGAAATTGATAGAAGCCGAATTTTGTGTGATCTATACCAGCTACTGAAAATCCAACACTAGGAACTTAAAGTTTGGTGTTTAGCAAACAATCTCTGTAAGAAGTAAAAAATTCTGTATGTTTGAATTCGACTAAAACGAAAATATATTTCAAACCTTAAATTTTCAATAGCTGTGATAGATTATTTATTTGTAAATTGTAAATTGTAAATTGTAAATATCTCATTATCCACTCCCCTCAGGGCTTTTCAGATATAATTTACAAGACTGGTTGGGGGACTTTGCCAGACTTCTTAGGTGCAGTTTACAAGTAATGAAGAAATGAGTAATTGTATTCCCATACATGAGTGTGAAAGTGAGATAGACCACTACAAGGGGCACTACGTGCCCTACTCTTTACAAACAGTGTGTGGGTTCTGTTACGTCCCACAGATTTGTTATTACATGTGCAAGGGCTTGTGAGACGGTGCCTACGGTTTATTGTCGTTATCTGAGAAGACTAGAAAGTCTAACCGTTTGCAGATGCGATCTTGAAAACTGATCCATTTTCTCACCACTCGTATAAGTGCAACCTCATTCAAAATTTGGACTTTTAGCGCTTTTTTGTATATCTCTGAAGCGACTCCAAAGAAATTTTTGTTTAAATCTCTTCACATAATCTTTATAATGTATATAATAAGGTCTGAAACTTTCATTGAGATTGATTCACTGCAACATCTTAAAATTTCAAGATAAATCTACCGTACTAACCGGTCAAAAATCTGCGTTACAACATTCACTATTTTAACGTTATGCTAATTTTTCCAAAATAATGCGCACTATACATACCTATCCTCCATGACTAGTACATTTTAGTTTGAATTCATCGCATCTTTTGAATGTAAAACGTTGACAATACTCACACTGAAATTTCCTTTCATGGATATATGTACTGCCCGCATTAATTTGAAACATAGAGAATTTTTACTTCTTACGGAGATCATTTGCTAAACACCAAACTTATAGTTTCTAGTGTTGGATTTTAAGTACCTGGGCTGAGTTGCTACAAGCATGGTTAGCTTTAACCATTGGTTAAGCAGTATCAGAACCAGTACGTTGTCAAGGTATTAAACGCTGGTTAACGTTAACCATGCTTCGAGCAACTGGGCCCTGGCCTATATCCCGCAAAATTAAGCGTTTATCAGTTTCAAAGTTTTTTGTTTATTGTTGTCACAGTAACATCGATTTTACTAAAACCTATATTTTGACAAATTTCAGTCTATAGTCAATCATAGGTGAAAATTTTATAGCGATCAGACAAGGATAAAATCACTTTTAAAGCGATTGAAAATATCGGTATGGCCTCTGAAAAACTATATCGAAACACCTTAAAGCTATTCTTTTCAATCTTAGAACAAACTGACGTTATTATTACCTTTAGGCGTTCAAATCTTTTTTTTGAATAATTCTAGCTGTACCAATTTTTTAGATTGAGCCTCTTATGAGGATATATCCCCCACCGGGCTTGGCAGCGCAAGTGATTACGGGTGCACCCTGTGGTTTAATTTGGGTGTATATTTATCTATGGATTTAAATTTCATTCTTTCACTACCAGGATGAATCGTGCAGTCTCGCAAGGTGGTTCTGTCTTTTGTGTTTGTAGACAAAATCTTGTAATTTAAATTTAATCTTTCTAATTACGATTTGTTTTCAACTTTTTAAGACACTTGGAGGAAGTTAGATGTACAGCCCAGGGGACATGAGACAGGTTCAGCAGACTTCAAGGAGACTGCAAGCCATGTCAAATTGATCAGTGGTATTTATTTTATGTCTATGTGATTATTATTATAATTATTATAATTATTATTACTATTATTATTATTGTTATTATTATTATTTTATCGTAGTTATGTTGCAAACAATTTTTATTTTCTGCCATAAACAGTGACTTATGTACACTAACTTAGTAAAATAACTTGCATAATCGAACCTAAAAACGCTTTATTATTTTAAAATTGTTGGGTTTAATAAGTATTTGTCTTCCCCCACACTGAATCGCTGTTACAAGAATGTAAGGAACGAGTGTATCGAGGACGATTAAAAAAAACAACAACAACAATAAACATCATGAACGGTATGAAATCATTGGGTCCGACCGGTAAAGAAAGCAACTTATTAGAAGTTGGCACGTGCCACTGATTTATTCCACTATTCAGATTAGACATACATTCAGGTGTATCTAACAGATTGAACCTATTTTAGAGTGGTTTTTTGTTGACATCGCCACTTACAATTTGTTGTTTTTTAATTATCAATCAAAATGATGATTTACAGCGCCAGTACAATCCACATGAGGTAGAGTTCACTTCTTTCCGCACATTTTGCTATTCTTACTCAAGATAATTATATTTACTCATGTAACCTTTAAAAAAAAAGAGGAAAAAAATTCAGTTTTTAAAAGAAGTATTAACTAAAGCAAAGTGCACTTATTTCAGGAGTATATCGTAATGATCAGTCACACGGGAAAGTAACATTTGAGATGGAGGATTGTGCTTTCAACGGCAAGGGCAATAGATGGTTTAAAAACGTCAAATTTCGGATACAGAAGTCTCATTTTCAGGCAAGAATCGAACGTAAAAATCCCTGGCTGGATATAAACGAACTCTACCCGAACGCTGAAGTTAAAATGAAACACAACATTGTTGAAGTGACCATAGACTCACCACAAGAGAATCACGAGTTTGCTGTTTTTGGGGTTCCTGACGTTGATGACAGGAAAAGAATGCAGGTGGGACTCTTTGGTGAAAAACCTTTGCGAGGAGAGGATTGGAAGATATGGGTGATTATTTTCGATGACACGATGATGGCGTTCCAGGTTTGTTACTACGTTTTTTTCCTGGGAGTGCAAGTACAGGGGGTTTCAAAAGTTCGTTCTCATTGTAAATTACATTTTGCGCAAAGCATTTAATGCTTCTTTAGGCAAATGTAAACTGATTCAGGTAAGAAATTTATCGAAATAGCCGTTAAAAGCAATTTCAAACTAAAATTTGAAGAAATTGTAATTTATTTTTGAATTTTTACCCCAACTGTGCACGTGCGCGAAGTTTCCTATCCATTTTGTAAGTTTTCTATTTTAGTATTTTTATCGTTTTCCTTCATTTACTCTACTCCTTCATGAAAATGAAGGTCTACACTGTTTGTACTAGAGCTCAGGCATCTATTTTTATGGTCTTCTGGCCATTTAGTCCAAAGAAATTGCCAAATAGTTGAAGAAGTCTGAACGATGACCGAACAAGAGGTCAAAAGTAAAGACCTTAGAAGACAAACCAAGGAGTGCATGGCCGTTTTTTCACAAACTGTGTGAAAGATATTATCGAAAAAGCTTTAAGTATATGCTTAATAATCATCAACAAAACAGAGAGGTAAAAAAATTTCAACTTCACATTATCGATCAAAGTTTCGAGCACAATAGGAAGGGGATAAGTTACCAAAAAAAGTTGGAAAGTCTTGAAGAGGAAAAGGCGGTGCACACTTCCTGCAAGCATGGTGTCAGAAGGATTTGCTAACTTTATACCAACGGAGGACCAGCCGGTAAACTCATGTGATGTGTACCCCCTAGAGACCATCTGGATTATCGTACACGAGACAACATACAAAGATCTAGCCCTAAAAACACTGGACGGGCTAAGACAGTGACTACGCTTCGCCTGGAAGAATGTGACTTTGAACACGCCTTGGGAGCTCGTACATTCTATACCTCACCGCTTAGAAAATGTCAGAAAACATACAGGAAGACATTCTGGTCACTAATATTTTTGTTATTCAATGTTAAATAAACAATGAATAACATACTAAGTTTTACAAAAGGTTTTTTTTTTAGTAATTAGTGAAATTTAAGCGAATAAAAAATCGGAACGAATCTTTTGAAACACCCTGTAAATCCATATACTCATATAATCGATACCCCAAATACATGTAGACGACAGAGGAAGGCAGTTGGAAGCCCTCCAGGGCTTTTTGCGGAGCTACAAAATTTTCCTCCCTCCAAAAAAAACAAAAACAAGAACAAATCAACAGCAACAACATTGAAAGTATTTGCTAAATGATACGGATAATAGATAGATTTAGCCAGGGCTAAAAGCGAAGCTGCCATTAATGAATTTATAAGTTAAATCAAACAATAAACTTTTAATCCACAAATCAGTTAACTTTAGGGCATATTCATGTGACTTTTGAGGGAAAGGTTAAGTGATTTTAGAGAAAAATTACGACTTTAAAATTTGCGAACAGTCCAAGAGCGAAACAAATCCTACATCGAGCTAATAGTTCTATACATAAATTTTCTATTCCCCCCCCCCCCCCCCCCCCCCCCCCCCCAACAAAAAAAAAAAAAAAAAAAATAACCCCCCCCCCCCCCCCCCCCCCCCC
>BOPM01000919.1:16797-20213 GCA_022179025.1 Porites australiensis | reverse complement strand
AAAACCCCCCCCCCCCCCCCCCTCTCCTCCCCTCACGGTACGTAATGATATTGGTATAATTTTCTTTCAGAAGTACTTGCTTTCCTTAAGATGTTTGCCTTGGCAATGTGGTTCATCAATTCAGCTGTTCAACCGGGTAAAACATGTGTTTATTGCTAGTCCTGAGACATTTCTCTCCACATGATTTTAAAATAACGACTACTACTGTATCAAGGGTTACAATAGATGTTAAATGAACCTTACGTATGCATAACAATGTTAAAAGCTACAATAAATATATTATTTTTATGCAAATAAAGTAGTTGAACCGAGATAACTGTGTGCATTTACCATACGCACTTTGTGGGTCCTTGTTTCTCTGTGGCGGACGAAATCAGAAGCCTTTTACGTTGGCATATTTACACGATCCACTGTATTTCTGGCTATTTATGACATGCTATGTTTGTTGGACTCGAGTTTGAGGCAAATGCTGATGATGTTCCAGAGGGCATAAAAATATGCTTATTCTTTTTACTCTTATCCAACAGGTGTAGTTCGTGACCAAAAGTGAGCATCCATGAGCTTCAGTCCATTATGAAATACTTAAAGTATTGTTTTCGGGCATCGTTTCATATTAATCAATGGCAAAGTTAAATTTTGCTCGAGTAATAAAAGAATGGATAAAAGAAATGAATAGGACAATTCAAAAATATTAGATTGATAAGCTTTTTTTTTTCCTAGTATTTTTTTAAATATATTATTTGCTCTATATTTTGTTCAACGTCGCCGTTTGTTTACTTTTTTTGGTTTGTTCGTTTTGTTTCCTCAAGGTTTTCTATTCTATTTTCCTGGGTAACAGGTAGTCTTGAGTGATGACCGCTATGGTACAGTTGCCATGCGTATCCCAGACTAACGTTTGTATGCCCTATCGGTTTTGTTTTGTTTTTTTGTTTTTGTGTTTTTTTTTTTTTCAGTTTAAAACTAGATTCAGCGTTTATGATAAACTTTGCATAATGAATCTTAAGATTCTATACGTGTAAACCCGAGTGCATATTCGGAACGGGTACGTACTATTGTTAAACTTGTAGACCATTATTTTTGTTCAATTAAAGATGATGATTATTATCTGAGAATCCTTGTTTACTTCTTCGCCTCTCTAGTATCTACTGGAGAAACGTTGAGGGGGTTCAGGAAGGGGAAGGGGGTAGAGAACACTTTTACTATTGACAAAAGAACCCTGTGACTGTGTACATTCATTCCAGAACACTACTCTTCATTTAATCTTGTTCAATCACCTTTAGATTTCGAACCGTTGCATTCACCTGTTGTTTCAAACTCAGGTGTCTGTTTGCAACTAATAGTGCGGCTATGCGTTCCTCGTTTATGAGACCATTGCGAGAGATAACGTAATTTATACATTGTTATATCTGTTGCATTGCATGGAGAAGCGGACAAATTGATAAATTCTGCTGTTTCAGATATTGCAAGGGTTCCTTTGAAACGTTACCTTGCAATTCTGATCGCTTAATAACCCTTCCTCATCAGGTAGTATATTTGTTCTGAGTCTAAAGGTGTCTGGTGTAGTTGTTTTCAAATCTACTAAAAGATAATAGAAGGGTATGGTAATTACAACGGCCTTTTCGTGCCGATTTGTATAGGTAATAGCATGATTAGTAGTGATATTTGGCATATATACCACGAGTGATATTTCAAAATTGTTATACCTAATTTCATGAGCCGTTAGGCGAGTGAAATTTGAGACAATTTTGACATATAACGAGTGGTATTTCTGCCAAATGTCACGTACAAATCATGCTATTATTTGTTTATACTACTACCCGCAAAAGGTTGTAATTTTCACATGTAGGTATTTCAAATTAAGCTGAAATACCTGTGCACTGCTCTCAGCCAATCAAAGTGCAGAAATGTCTCATGTAGTGGTATAAATAAAGAAATCAGTTTGTCTAGGAAATATTTTCTCGGAGTCGATGCTGGCTCGCACGCTTTGAGATTGGTTCAGTTCTTCTGCTTCTGCTTGCGACTTCGACAATCTAGTTTTGACTTGATCGTAACTGACGAAGTCAGAAGCGAAATCAGGGCGCGGTTTCCCCTTGATCGTAAATTCCTACTATACGCTTCTTATCACGACTCTGACTCTGACTCCGTCGCTAGTGAAAATTAGCCTTTTTGCCACCGCCAACGCCTGTTGTAACTAATTAGCGTAAATGCCACCTTTAGCCTCATTATGAATAAATATAGTTTATATAGGTCGTAAGGTGAGCTGATTAAAGAAATTTGCCAGCGTCGATGAAGGGAAAGATGTGGGTAAATTTGCTTGAACCGTAGTTTGTTAGATTTTCCAGAAAAGGGGGAAAGAGGGATTTGTTTGCAAGGGCGTACAAAAAGTTTAAAGAATTTTCGTGGGGATGTGTATGGCCAGTGGAGTGCCCCATATGGGAGCACTCGGTTATACAAGTGGTTTAGTTGTCATACGGCGGCCTTTAGGCGAATGAAAAGCGAATGAGTGAAAGGATCTAAGAGTATTTTTGTCACCATTTTCCCGAACTATGTCAGATAAATGCACGGGGCTACGATTGTCGAGTGGATTTAAAACGCAGTAGTGGTACGGGGCAGAAGCCGTCAAACATACTGAAAAGCCTGGCTAACAGTATTTTGGGGTGTTGTTGTTGTTTTTAACTTCACCACTTCTCTCTCTCTTTTATTTTCACCTCGTCTACACCGTCGGGTTAGGTCAGGGATGGGATGTCTTGGACAAATATGTAAAAGGTAGGGAGATGAGCAAACCGTGCCAAAAACGTTTATTTTCTAAACTGCGTACCGAAAATAACTTATTTATGCTCTAAACTCTGTAATAATGAAACACACACAAGCAAATACACAATAATGAATTTATTGTATAGGAGGAATAGGTCGGCAGTGGTATAATACGACCTCCTAACAAACACAACTTACATGATACAGAAGTATAAATGATAGGAAAAATACAAACTGAATCTAAACCCACTCGTACAAAAATTGAATAAATTAAATTCCAATGTGCAAAGGAACATAAAGACGCGAGTCGACTTTATCGTGGACGTAGCCGTCTTTAGCTGAATCTGACTTCCACCTTCCGTGAACTTTGAAAAGCCGATCTGGAACATTCAGATTAGCAGCGGAAGTAGCTCCTCCGGACCTAAAGCTGTGACTACTAAACTTAGAAGGGTCTAACCCAATAGCTTTCAGCTTCCCCTTAAGAATTTCTCCCGCCCTGCTAGCAGTGAGGGGCTTTGAAGACAAGACATTGCCCTTCAAATCCTTGTCGTACCGTAAGGATCTGAAAAATAATGAAATTCTGAGAAAAAGAAGGAATCCTGGCAGCTTCTAAGTACTTAATAAGGTATGTATAAGGGCAAGTAAAATTGCCTGTCTTGGCA
>BOPM01000919.1:6797-14297 GCA_022179025.1 Porites australiensis | reverse complement strand
CTGTATGGAAACAGACAAGGGATTGACAACATGAGGAGGACTAGATACTTGAACAACTGAACCTGACAAAATAAGCTCTTGGATAGCCTTCAGAACAAAATCAGCGTGCATAAGTGCTGAATGGTTATTGTCAAAAAACGCATTCTGAGGAAATGTAATAAAGGGTATGGCATACCCCTTGTCAATAACCCGGAGAATGAAACCATTTGCACCTAACGTATCCGCCCAAAAACTAAAATGAGCTTTAAGCCTACCCTTAACCGATTGAATACTATCGGGAGAATTCTCAAATTCAAAACACTCCTCTAAAGCTGGACCTTCGTCAAAAATACCTTCAAGAGTTTCTTTTACTGCTTTACTATCAGCAATGGAACTACTGCTGCCCAGAAGAACCGCTGTCTTTACTTGACAAGCTTTGGATCTGTTTGTAGGTTGATCCGGGAGTGAAGAATAAGTTGGGGCAACTTGCTCTCCAATGGCCGGTCTTGCCGCAGGCGAAGCAGATGTCATAACGGCCTTTAACAAAGGCGCCCTTTGACGTTTGAGGACGAAAATTAGTAAAATTTCTTGGAGTGATAGAGGAGACAGCCGATGAAAACCCCGAGGAAGTCTCTGGACGCTGAATGACCTGTAAAGAAAAAAGGAAGAAAGAGGAAAACTAAGTGACGGTCGATTACACCCACTGAAATGACCTAAAGTAAGAGCACAACACGTGGTGAACCTATTTAAACACAACCCAACAATAAGCGTGATGAACACGCCTGAATGCAGTACGCATTACGTAACCTCCATTCGCACGCATAATTCCCAACGCACCGAGCATAAAAACATTTATTTTCTAAACTGCGTACCGAAAATAACTTATTTATGCTCTAAACTCGGTAATAATGAAACACACACAAGCAAATACACAATAATGAATTTATTGTATAGGAGGAATAGGTCGGCAGTGCTATAATACGACCTCCTAAACGCTAAAGAAAATAAAGAACGGGCAAAGTAAACGAATAAAAGTAACAGATAAAATACTCAGCTTCTGTCCCGACTTCGCACTGCGAGCGTTCTTCTTCTTTCGCAACGCTCTCTGCTCAGCAGCACGGACCTTCTTTCCGTCTTCAGAACCGGAAGTGACTTCGTCAGAAAGATACCCGTCAACTGCGGCCCAGCCAGCTTCCGATTTATCCGCTATTCTGATGAGCTTGTTTCTTCGCTTTATGGCCTTTGAAGCAGCGTTGAGGGAATCGTCGAGTTTAAGAATCAGCGCTGAAACTTGATGATTCTCAGAGTTTTCAAGATCGACCAGAGATTTCAGCGAATCGACAAAAGAAAGACTATGAGTGACGTGTTCCAAAGTCTCAGTATTAATCGAACTGCTTCTTGTTGCCGCTAAACTTGAAGCTTAAGCTCGTTTCGGTCTTAAGTTTCTTCACCAAGGATGAAGACGATTTGAGTTGATCATCAGAAAGCTCACGCTTTAAATGTGAAAATTTTTGATCAAAGTAAGACCTTAAGTCTTCAAAAGACCCAACAGAGATAACTTTGGGATCCTCCACGCCTTCCTTATCAGACATGATAAGCAAGCAAGAAACTAAGTGACGGTCGATTACACCCACTGAAATGACCTAAAGTAAGAGCACAACACGTGGTGAACCTATTTAAACACAACCCAACAATAAGCGTGATGAACACGTCTGAATGCAGTACGCATTACGTAACCTCCATTCGCACGCATAATTCCCAACGCGCCGAGCATAAAAACATTTAGAAAAACTGAAATACGAAGGAATATGAATAAGACATGCGGCGTCTCGGTTTGCACCTGACGTCACCAAAATTCAAGCTAAGAAACTATCGATTCTTCTGAGTTTCATGAGGTATTTTACAGCACCTAAACACCTTTATGTAAACAAAGTTTTGGTTCGAAAGGGTTCTTCGTTTTGCGATAGAGGACGCTTGAATTTCTAGGCTTTTGCGGACGCGGCATTTAGCTGGCGGCCTGGAAGGCTCTTATGTGCGTTAAAAACGTTATCCATTTTTCTGAGATTTTGCTACCTAAACATTCCTTGTCTCAGAATAAATATCACTTTAATCTTAATGAGTTCCTCAAGCGATGAATTCACGCATTAGTAGGAAAACTCAAAAACAGATGTTTATGTTAGTTTCCGGCGGCCATATTTGTGCCCCAACGTGGCGTCTCCATACAAAGCTTTATAAATTTGGGTAAAACGTTTTTCCGAATATCTCGCATATGAAATATCGCAAAGACCTTATTCTTGGCGAGGCCTTTTGCATATCTATCGCCTTCTATTTCCCAGAATCTGGACTTTCTGTATTGAACGGTTTGCATTTTTTTTTTGAATGCGTGACAGTATGAAAACCGAGAATAGGGCGAATCGACCCGAGGGAGCATAAGTGCCATAAGTCCATAAGTGCCAACGTAAAAGAAAAACTACAGTGTACGTAGGAGGATGCTTAAAAACAAACAAACAAACAAAAAACTAATTAAAAAACGCCTAGGGAATAGAAAAGGAATAAATCCGAAGATAAACATTTGAAAATGATACTCAGATACCTTGAAACGGGCGGTTATCACGTTGACTTAATCGTTATACGGCGGCCTTTTTCCATGAATGAAAATAGTGTCACCACCACCTTGCTATTGCTTTACCACTACTACCATCACCACCACATTTCCGCTACTTGACCACCATCAACACCCCCTTCACATTGCTAATGTATCACTACCCATGCCCTCAAAACTCCCCCCATTCCTATTGTTTCACCCTCACTACAACCACCACGATGTCTCTTAGATAAAGAAAGAGGAACGCATTGAAGAACGCCATGATCGAAGAAGGCCTACAGTTCATGACATTACAACTTGCGTTAGTTGATAAAAGTACTAATGTTGACATGTTGCGCACGACGTCCTTTTCCCTAGCTTTCTTTTGGGTCAACCAAAGTGGGTCACTCTGCTCTGGTGCCTGCCTTTCTCTCTTCCAATGTTGTTCTGAAATGGTTTTTCAGTGAAATTGTCCAATTTCGAGGCCAACATTGGAAGGAAGAGGGAAAAGGACGTCGTGCACAACATCTCAATAGAAAGCTTTTAAAAGCAACGACAACGGCGACGTCAACGAGAACGGCAAAAAGCAATAGGTTTAGATTGTGAAAACAACAACTTTGCACGTGCATCACACTTTTTTTGTATATTTCTTAGCCGTCGTTGCACGACTAAGACCCTGTTTACATGGAGTGGGGGACCCCGGTCTAGTGGGGTAAGTTTCTTTTGTTTTGTGTCCCCCGGAGCGTGAAAACAAAAGAAACTTACCCCACTAGACCGGGGTCCCCCACTCCATGTAAACAGGCCCTAAAACGTGAAAGTGCCTAATTTCTCGTTTTCTCGAGAATGGAGAATGAACAACTTTCCATTTCTTTTCCTGAACTTTGATAGAATCGTTTAGAATACAACGAGTTGGAAAAAGCACTATCAAGTTTGAGGCAGCTCGAATTCACTTTTTTTTAATGACATTTTTGTAACCGTTGCCGTCGTTGTTGCTTAAGCTCCCTAACATTAGGACCTCAACTGACTTAAGTTCTAATGTCACGAGTTCTCTCTGTTTGTGAAGCTCATTAATTGTTGGCTGTCACGCATTTCAAGTCTGAAACTATTAACCACAACATTGCCAGAATTTCTTATGGCGTGAAGCCACTTCTTCTTTATTTGAAGGTTATTGCAAGTGAAGACATACTATTTGAAAGCGAGGAAATTCTTTACGGCACGTTTTCAATTATTTGTTTGACGTGTTCGAAGGATATAATTCTTATCGTAAACTGATACCTGATGGACAGTTAATGCAAGCTGAATGAGAACGAGTTAGATAACCATGAAAACCACAATTAAAGTGGAGGAGCAAGGAAAGAGAGGCTGGCGGAAGGCTATTAAAGTGTGAGAACACAAAACAAGAAACATGGAATTTATGAGTGAATGGACGGATAGAATAAAAACCTTCGAGACTAGGAGGCTTAGGACGTGTTCGTGGAGGAGAAAAGGTGATAATTCGCGCGAGAGAGAGAAAAGAAGAAAAACCGATCTGTTCAAGCAGACTCTCAAGGTCATGTTTCACATTATCACTCGAGCTTATGAGGGTGTGTTTGGCCAGTCACGGACGCTCATTTCTAACTGAATCGATCGTTGTTTCTGTCAACATTTGTGAAATAGCGTACACAGTCAAGAGACAATCCACGGATTCCAACAAATCCGTTGTCGGGTAGCCAACAACCACCACAACTGTGAGGGCAATGAATAAGAATCAAACCTTGCTCGAAATTGACGCGGCCATTGCTTGATTCAAACTGAAGTTACTTTCAGCTCTATCGTACATGAAGGGTTTTCTTTGTTGACGGTATAATTTGGTGCCTCTTATACGACGACTTTCTGTGACCCCATATACACATGGTTGTTTGTAACGAATATATGGGCTCTTTTTGTGCGCATATATATGCACGTTTGAGAAGAAAATGGTGACATACTTGGGAAGAAAACCCACAAAGATGGAAAGATCGCAAGTATACGTTGCCAAAAACCGCACGTATATCGTGTCATAATTTTGAAACAAATAGCCGACCATAAGTGAGGCTTCGACGCCTTGATGAGCTCTATTAAATCCAAAACAAAACAAGCCAAAAGGTTTCTGTTGGTTTGTTTAGGGCGCAATATCACCTTAATTTAGGTCAATTCCTGCCAATTGTTTCGAGACAAAAATGCCAACACACTGTTGTGTTCTTCCTTCGTTAGTGTCAGCTGCTCCACTCTGATTTTCTCACCTTGACCAGGTTGGGCGAGCCAAAGTGTTTTTATGGAGAAACGTTTGCCCGGCTAGGAGGCTGCTCCTTATCGCCAAAATAACGGTCCTCTTCCATCCGAGCCCCATTTTAGTTGCAAATACAGAAATTCAAAACCATTTATTAATTGAGAGAAAAATTTCAAATGTAAAATAAAAGCAAAAAAATACTTTAGACAAGGCATTTACTTCAAAGAATTCTATTTTTTTAACAATTAAACATGTACATATTCCAATTAATTGTTTAATTTCTTTACTATCACTATCTCTTTTGTTTCTCTTGTACGTTTAAAAGAATATTCGCTTTTGTGTTGCTGAAAGGTTTTAAAAGGGAATAAAAATGTTTTTTTAAAGAAATATATGTCCAGCCGAATTTTTGAAAACGTGCCTCAAAAGGGTCCAGAATATTCGCACAGGAACCTGGCGTCTGGTCACTGCGGTGAGAATTTGTTTAGGTCGCTTGCTGTCCTGCTTGGTCTCATCGTCAAGCTCAGTCCTTGAGCTAACTTGCCATGGGGTGGAAGGGGGCCTACAAGTCAATCCCTAGGAGGGGGGAGGGTGACGTAAAAGCGTGGTATGATCCGCTAGTCTTGCTTTTGGAGTGTCAGTGCACTTATCGTGTGTCCGCTTTAAGTTTTTCATGCCAAATTCCTTAAATGTTTGAGGCCCATTGGCCAATTATAGCATTTTCCTCATCCACGTGCTGGGCTGGGGGCGCCGTGTCAGGTCAGGGGGTGTTTTGGCATTGAATTCTCTGCTTAGGGCTTGCTTAAGTCTCAAGCATCCTCTGTCATGTAAGGCCTTAGAGCAGCTAGAGTGTATGGCCAAGTCGAGAGTTTCTTTTGATGGACTTGAATGTTTCTTTGCAAATAAGAAACCAAGAAGAGAGTTACCTTAGAAGGCGTATTGGTAAGAGCTTAGTGTCTTGACAATATTTACTTTAGTTGAACCAGTTTAAGCTGTGTAGCCTCGAGGAGCCCGCTGGTTCGGTATTCATAAATCCGGCGATATTATTTTTTTTCATAATAAAGGTTCGCTACGTGTCGTAAGGAAATGAAAGAAAAGTTAGTTAACATACTCAGGGTAGCTTTGGTAGACGGGTGACCCCCCTTTTTTTATTTTTTATTTTTACTCTTTTGACTCCTTTGAACCCAAATCGAATAAAATGTAACACAGATTTGAACCGCACTCTCCTCCGTCTGCTATTTTGGAAATTTCGTGTGCACTGTTTGCGTTGTTGCCGGTTTTCATAACTGCCCGCACCACTTCCCTCTAGTATTACTATGGTGTCATTCTTAACAAACTAATTTGATTTGCATGATGTTTCGTATTTACAGTCAATTTTGATAGGGAAAGAGTTAAAAGCAAGTTACCAAATGCATGTATGCCACGATTTGGTGATACATTGAGGAGCGGTGGTTTGGCCAAAAGTCATCACGACATGGATAGGACCCAGAACGATGCTGCTTAGCTATTGTGGTTTACGCTAGTTTAAGCTGCACTGAAACAAAAGCAGATAGGATTTTGGAACTTTTTTTTTTTTTAATATTTTATTGAGCATCAGTTAAGTTGACTTAAATACTCTTTACTCCTTCCCATCTTGTTATCCTCTATTTTGTTTCGAAATCAAACAATGTCACAAATTTAGTCCAACTGGATATATTTCCGGATAGCCCTGAAATGAAAGACAAAGGCAATTATTTTTCTATTTCTGCCTAGAATTGTGTTGTTAAGGGAAATACACTAAAATAATAAATCGGCTACTGTAACTTAATTTCGAGAAGATATTGCTTATGCCAGACACAAAATCGATATAAAATCATTGCTTGGCTTGAAGCCGAAGTGCTAAACGTGCACGTACGTAAAGTGAATTAAATACGAATTCCAAAATGCGAGGTTCATAAAGCTTTATGTGCTTTAAATAGGATTTCACGATGACTGATCGTTTGGGCATTTTTATTCTCATGGATCACCGAAGCGAACTTATCTCTTAAGCATACCATACTTATCTCTTATACATACAGATTTATCAAATTGACAAAAAATATAAAATAAAATAAAATAAAAACACCTGATAGCTATCTAGGGCTTACAAAAATTTATAGTTATAATGATGTGGCCAAGGCCACCTGCTATAAAACGAAGTAAAGTAAAGGTGGTATATGATCGTCCCTCCATTAGATCTATCGGCCGCTTTCGATACGGTTGATCACACTATACTGATTGAGAGATTAGCAAACCGCTTCGGTCTTTGCGATCTAGCTCTGGCCTGGTTTAAATCATACCTGAGCGACAGAACTCATTTTGTGAGCATTCGTGGTGCGCGGTCTGTCACGCGTTCGCTGTCGTGCGGAGTACCACAGGGCTCCGTGCTTGGACCGATTTTATATCTGCTCTATACCTCCCCATTGGGGGATATTGTCAGACAATACAACACGGGCTATCATTTCTATGCTGATGATACTCAGTTGTATCTGTCTTTCAATTCTCTCAGTGGGGATGATCAAGCTTATTCTGTCTCTCAGGTTGAATCTTGTGTTAGAGATATCGACCGTTGGATGTCTTGTAACAAACTTAAGTTGAATAGGGACAAGACGGAACTGCTCGTTATAAGTTCAAAATATCGGCCACGCCCATCTTTAGATAGTATCCTGGTTGG
>BOPM01000918.1:77473-110777 GCA_022179025.1 Porites australiensis | reverse complement strand
TACGGTCAGGTGATACTGGTCAGCGGATATCCTGTTTTGACAGCTGTCAATTGATCACAACATTGATGTGCAATTAGTTTTCTATTGGGCTCCCAAACTAGCTAGAAAGTGTGAAAGTAAACATTGGTTACCCTGTGGTGCGGACGGACGGTCGGGCGTACGGTCACGTGATTACCAAGTTTTCTCGGATGGGTAGATTACCACATTTCCTTAGCTATGGGGCTCCGTCCAAGTGCGCGCTTCGCGCGCGGGTGGAGCTCCGCTACTAAAATGTTATCGTTAAAGAAAGAAAGTAAGGAAGTGGCTTTAAGAATTTACGTGACCAAGAGCCACTTTTTCATTTTCTTGAATTTGAAGTGAAACGACCTCGATAATCATCCCTCTTGTTTTCTATTACTAAATTTGAGAAAGCCGGCTTCTTTGATTTTTTCTTTCTTTTTTTGAATTTCTAAGAGCAAATGGAGCACCCAGGCTACATTTTAGAGTGTATGGGTATTTTCGTCGAAATCGAAGTGGAGACAATCGCATAGTCATTTCTATAAATCTACCAAAATGTGTGCATGGTGCACGGTCATAGTTTACCAAGTGTATTGGCAATTTTATCAAGTTTCTTTATTGTTAATCTGCCTCGAGCATTTCCGTTCGCTTTTTAATACCCAGTGCGCAATTCACTGTGCATATTTTATACTTCGCGATACTGAACCAAGATCGCGCAAAACAAAATAGACAGACTGAATAGAGTGAGTCGTGGCTTTAAAACGTAGAACTACTGTACACAGTCTTCCGCGAGATTGACGAAAAGGTTGTTTTGTTAAGATACTCCAGCCTTCTTCAGAATAATTTATTTTCACTTTTTCATTTTCTTGAATTTGAAGTGAAACGACCTCGATAATCATCCCTCTTGTTTTCTATTACTAAATTTGAGAAAGCCGGCTTCTTTAATTTTTTCTTTCTTTTTTTTTAAATTTCTAAGAGCAAATGGAGCACGCAGGCTACATTTTAGAGTGTATGGGTATTTTCGTTGAAATCGAAGTGGAGACAATCGCATAGTCATTTCTATAAATCTACCAAAATGTGTGCATGATGCACGGTCATAGTTTACCAAGTGTATTGGCAATTTTATCAAGTTTCTTTATTGTTAATCTGCCTCGAGCATTTCCGTTCGCTTTTTAATACCCAGTGCGCAATTCACTGTGCATATTTTATACTTCGCGATACTGAACCAAGATCGCGCAAAACAAAATAGACAGACTGAATAGAGTGAGTCGTGGCTTTAAAACGTAGAACTACTGTACATACAGTCTTCCGCGAGATTGACGAAAAGGTTGTTTTGTTAAGATACTCCAGCCTTCTTCAGAATAATTTATTGTCGACAGCGTGGTTTCTGCGGAAGTCTTTCGATCTTCTTGGTGAAATCGACGAAAATAATAACAGGAATTAAGTGATTGTCAGGCGATTGCCTAGCGATTGTAACCATACGTTCTTTTAGTATTGAGATCATGTACTCATTATTAATAGCCTGTTCCTGGGGGTACAGAATCTGGTCCAGCGGGATTCCTAGGTAGGGGAGGAAAGGTATGACTCTCTACACCCTTTCCCCTTTGTAAAATTGAAAATAATTGAATTTACGCATTTGATATATAAAAACATGTGTAACGCCGACAAACTTTGCCATCCTTTACATTCACAGAATGTAAAAATCAAAACTTAAAATAAAATAAAATGCTAAAAACGGTAACTCAAACCTAACTCAATCTTAACTCAAACTTACTCGAAATCAACTCTACCTCAACTCAGACTCCTAACTCGATCATTATCTTGACTCGATCACTCTTAATTAAAATGAAATTCAACTCTATAGTGATAATTAACCCTTCATGAAAAGAGAAATAAATACTCGTTTCAAGAAAAGTGACCTGAATTCGAGAACAATAGGTATTGTTCTGTATTGTTATTTTTGATCGTTTCTTGCCTTGTAAGGACAAAAACGATCAACGTGAAACAATTATTATAGCTATTTCACGCGCGGGAAATTTCAACATTTCCGATAACCTCTTTCCAATAGCGTATGAATTTTCGGCGCGACCGAAGTAAGGAGTAATTTCAGCCCAGGGGTTGGGTAAGAGTTACAGTAGTCAGGACGAAACATAAGACGCAGTAGTCATAGTGTTAGGTAACCGCTCAACGGACAAGCCTAGCGCCTTTACCAGTTGCATCCTTGTGTTCTATTTCGGGCTTAGCCTAGCGGCAGCAACTTTTACGCAAGACGATACGATACGATAGACCATTTCTTGATACGCTTTTAAAGTGAATTTTATTCACTTCTAAACTACAAAATAATACAACTCTCTTGTCTCTGTTATACAGAAGCAAATTAAGTCACCAATATATATTACTCATTCGTGTTTTAAAATGACCACATCATATCAATAAAAAAACCATTAATAATTCGATTAATCAAAATAGAACTTAACACATCTAAAACCTTTTGGTCGGCTTTCTCTTTCTTATATAGATGTATATACAATAGTTTTCTGACTGTCTTTCTAGCAATTGTGTTCATATAAAAGAGGTCAAATGACCTAATTATGCAAATAGACTATAATATCCCTGCTTAACCGACTGACGACCAACAAAACTGCGCCTTTGAATGACCAGTCAAAAAATAATTGAGTTAAATAATTTTCTATTGAAGATGCACAACTCACTTACGCCCAGTAACTCTCTCTCTCCCAAACCTGGGCGTAGTATTGACTATTTTCCAATTGCTCATAATACACTCTGTTTGCCCCCCAAATTTTGCATAACTTATTGTCTTAAAATGCTCTTGGGAAAATACAATACTCCCAGGAGCATTTAAAAACAATGGTTTATGCAAAATTTGGGGGGCAAACAGAGTTTATTATGGGCAATTGGAAAATAGAGAATAGGAGGGATATTTTAGGCCCCTTTTTTGGGCAGGAATTTTATTAACTTGGCCAGGAATACATTAACGCCAATGACGCCGTAAACTTTTGTCTTGATCTCATGAATAAAATGCGCAGGAATCTCATAAAGATAAGGTCATGTGCTATTTTTAGTTGGTTTAAATTTTCTAGTTACTTTAAGGTGGCTAAACGTCTTCGTTTTCATTGGTTAATTCATAGTGTCCGAGGAGTAAAGTCAAACTTGTCTGTGACTTAAAATCACTGAGACGTAACGTAATTATGCAAGTCCTATTTCCTGCTGCTCTGATTGTCCTAGCTCCGGTTCACTGAGCTTTGGCGGGCAAATCGTGCATATTAATGAGGGCAAAGGCAAACTAGCTCTTTTTAGCACGAAAGACAATGCTTTATCTACCCATCTCCCTTTTCATTTTCATTGTTTTCCATCCTCAATGTTTTTATTCCGTCCTCCTCCTCATTTTTATTGTTTTCCCTCCTCCTCCTCCTCCCCCTCCTCTTTATTATTTTCCCTCCTCAATGTTTTTATTCCCTCCTCGTCCTCCACCCCTTCTCATTTATATTATTTTGCCTCCTCCTCCTCCTCCTCCTCCTCCTCATTTCTATTGTTTTCCCTCGAAAAGGCCAAAGAGGCTAAAATCAGGCCATCACGTTCGAGTTTGGCCTTTTACGCCTGATTTTAACCTCTTTGGCCTTTTCGAGGGAAAACAATAGAAATGAGGAGAAGGAGGAGGAAAAACAATAAAAATGAGGAGGAGGTGGAGGAGGAGTAGGGAGGGAGGGGAAAAAATTGAGGAGGGAAAAAAATAAAAATGAGAAGGAGGGAAAACAATAAAAATGAGGAGGAAGATGAGGGAAAACAATAAAAACGAAAAGGAAGATGGGTAGATAAAGCATTGTCTTTTGTGCTGAAAAGAGCTACTTTGCCTTTGCCCTCATTAATATGAACGGGAACTAGGACAATCACAGCAGCAGGAAATAGGACTCACATAATTACGTTACGTCTCAGTGATTTTAAGTCACAGACAAGTTTGACTTTACTCCTCAGACACTGTGAATAAACCAATGAAAACGTTTCTTATTTTGTAACTAACCAATCGAAAACGAAGACGTTTATGGACCGTAAAGTAACTAGAAAACCTAAACCAACTAAAAATAGCACATGACCTTGTGTCTATGAGATTCCTGCGCATTTTACTCATGAGATCAAGACAAAAGGTTATGACGTCATTGGCGTTAATGTATTCCTGCCCAAGTTAATGAAATTCCTGCCCAAAAAAGAGGCCTAAAACGTCCCTCTTATACTACTCCTGGGCCCAGCCAAATACAATTATTTCAATTATTTACCCAGATTAGCGCTATAATTGCCCTTTCTGGAATCGGGCCTAGTACACAGTCTGGCAAATACATTTTTATATTAAGAGACACTGCCATTAAAGAAGCTAGTCCAGTTCCGGCTCAACCTCTATCTGTAACGCAACGCTACATTCCCTCTCGAGAGAGCTTCGTGGTAGCTCAGCAGAATGTAAGTTGAGGTATCTTTCAATCAATGTATAAACAACACTTCAACCTATCACGCCACTGTTCCTTCTAATGCGTGGACCTCCTCGTTACGCCTTATTCTCTTCCGACAGAATCTTAGAACCAAAACCCAAGGTATAACTAACAAACAGATGCAGGCGCAGCCTTTCTTCCAAGGAGCTAAAGAAAGACAATAAAATACAGTAAAATCAGAACGCTTGGAGAAACATTGTAAATTAACTATCTTGTTCAGTCCGCCTTGGGCAAACATTGGCCGAGTACAGGGCCGATGGTTTACTGGGCTGCCTTGAACGTCTAGATTGGTACATACAGGGTGTTTCAAAAAATCGTTCCGATTTCTTCTTTGCTTAAATTTCCCTGATTTTTAAAATACCTTTTGTTAAACTAACTAATTATTTACCATTCATTTAACATTGAATAACTGAAATATTAGTTACCAGAATGGCTTCCTTTATCTTTTCTGACATTTTCTAAGCAATGAGGTATAGAATGTAGGAGCCCTTAAAACGTGTCTCATGGCAAATTTTTCCAGGCGACGCGTAATCACTGTTTTTAGCTCGTCCAGTGTTTTCGGGGCTGAATCTTTGTACGTTTAATTGCCAGTATAAATATAATACGATCTAGATGGTCTCTTGGGGATTCACATCACGTGAGTTTGCCGAACGGTCGTCTTTAAGTATAAAGTTTGCAAATCCTTCTGACACCATGTCTGTACAAAGTGTGCACCGCCTTTTTCTCTTCAAGGCTTTCCAACCTTTGTTGGTCATATATCTCCATACCGTTGCGCTCGAAACTTGTGGAGTTGAAGTTTTTTTTACCTTTCTGTCTCGTTGAATTATTACGAATATACTTACAGCTTTTTCGATGAACATTTCTCACATAGTTTGTAAAAAAAAAAAAAAACGGCCATCTACTACTTGGTTAGTCTTTACTTTTGAACACTAGTTCTCTCATCGATGACGATAAAACAGCAGCAAAGTTGGAGATTATTGAACCATTAACCCAGAAGACCTGGGGACGCCTTTGAGTTGTTTTAGAAGTGAGTAATGGCGGAACTTTGTACTCGTTTCACGGCGAGCTTTTGTCTAAAAACATGGCAAGAACAGCAAGAAGACAACTCGACGGACGACATCTGCTGTTTGGGGTATATTTGCCTACCTGAACAGCCCTAAACTTCCCGATAAAGATGCACTATAGATAAGAACTTAACATCGACCAAGGTAAGCATGTTTTCGCTTGTTTTTAAACTTGGAATTATTTTGAATGGCTGACGACCAACAACACTGCAACTAACAGGTCAGAAAATATTTAACAGTCTAATATCTTCCACTGACGATGCACAACTGACATGCCCCTCACTTTTTTCGAAATTCTAAACCTGAGCCCAGTTCCTGGTGACTTAACCCAGAGTAAAGGGGTTTACCCAGGGTTAAACCAAATTTTGATCAACGTTTTCTCATCAAGAACATGTAGCTGGAGCTTAGAAAGTGTTGTTAAGCTTTAACCCTGAGAGCTACATTACAACTACACAAAATTAGGCTGTGGGAAGGTAAATGCAATTTCAATTTTTTACTTTGATTAGCGCTAATTAACCTTTCAGGAATCAGGCCCATCCCTTTCTCAAATCATTTTTTTCGTACATAGCAATGAGTCTAGCAAATATTATATTTTTATATTAAGAGACGCTGCCATTAAAGAAACTAGTCCACTTCCGGCTCACCCTGTATCTGTAACGCAACTTAACGCTACATTACCTCTCGAGAGAGCCTCATAGTAGCTCAGCAGAATGTGAGTTGAGGTATCTTTCGATCAATGTATAGACAACACTTTAAACCAACACCAAACACGTCACTATAAGTAGCCTTTAATTTTGTAAACCAACTTTGGTTAGAAGGCCTGCTATTATCCCAATACCCACCTTCTTTGTCTTTCACACAAGGTGTAACAGCACGAATGCCGATGAGGACTTTCTTTAAAAAAGCTATAGAAATAAAAAAAATAATAAAAAAAACAGTAAAATCAGGACGCTTGGGGAAACATTGTAAATCAACTATCTTGTTCAGTCCGCCTTGGGCAAACATATGCCGAGTACATGGCCGATAGTTTACTGGGCTGCCTTAAACTTCTGGATTGGTACATAGATGTATTGTACTAAAAAGAGAAGTTCAACAGGAACAATTACAGACAGCCCATATGTTTAATAGAAGCCCCCCCCCCTCCCCTCTAAAAAAAGCTCTTTGTCAAAAATTATTGTATCAGACTGAGGATGATATGGAGAATTACGCAAGATCGACAACGCTGTTATCGGCTGAGGCGGCCAACACTTTCCGAGATGTACATGATTCAGTCAGTGGATAAGAGTTTTCGCCCGATTTGATTGGCTACTGTAGCTCGGAATATCCCTGGCTGGGAAAACATTCATTTGGTAAATTGACTCTTTTGCTCAGTGGGCATTGGCGAAACATTGAACCAATCGTAAGTCGGATTCCATTCATGTTTATGGTGATATATAACCATTATTCACTGAAGTGAGTATTTACCAAGCCGCGAGGCGGCCAACTTAATATTCACCTCCAGCCACCGACACTGAGGTGAACAATTGTTTTAGTATATACTAAAACAGTGAAATAATTGACTATAAAAATGTTGGTTTTTACTGCTGCCAACGACTACACTTTTTGCGCGCAAATGACCGTTTTAATGTTATCTCAATTATGTTAAAGCCGTGAAGCGGCCTGCCTCTTAATTCAAATTATATTTAAAAAGAAAACCGAAGTGAGAAATGTATGAGAAAATACCAGGTAGAATCCGACTTGTGTGATACGACCCACCTCTTTAACGCTACACAAGAAAAGAATATACCTCCTGGACGAGAAACAAACATAGGCACGTTTTAAGTGTATGAGCTATTTTGAATGCTTCAGTGTAAGAGTCAGGGGCACTCAACGTCAATTTTCGGAAAATATCTGTTCGGAAGACGATTTGAGATCGAGAAACATTTGTTGTAAAATTTCTTGCTTGCATGCCTCTTCTAGGATTTTCGAACATCTAAAAAATGGTATAATTGGCAATTTTTAAGGGATGTTTACCCTGAAAAGGTCACCTAGAATTTTCGGGAGCTTTTTTTCTGGCTGAAATTTTCGAAAAGGTTAGTTTTGATTCCCTCTAATTTTCGGATCACTAGACTTTCAGCTAGGAAATCCGAACAGACGAAAAATTTTTAGGGGATTAAAATATCCCTATATCTACCGTTTAAATACTAAAAGACGTTTAACAATGCTATGTTTAAGTGGTTTTGAACTATAATCTCGTTGGGTGCCCCTGAAGAGTATCGGCAATCTACTGTCTTAATCCTAAATTAAGGCTATGTTTTTTGCGAAATTGGGTATTGCTGTACATTAATGAAAACGAGAACCGCAGCGCATAGCTGATTCGATCTGATAAATTCACTTTTCTTTGTCTTTCCTCGAGACATCTGGTGCAAAATAAACAAATTGTTAAAGTACTACGAATATCAACTCACCAAACGTTGCTTAGAGGGAAGACTCGAAGATTTCAAAGTTTCTTAAAATAATGAAGGTCGTCGAATACCGAATAGCTAAGATTTTCATTATCGTTGTAGATGGTTGCATCACTCTTCACGAGGTTATCACGTGCGACTCTACTTTAATGAAACAGTCTTTAACTCTGACCACTTAATTCTAAGAGTGTTATGAATTTTTGCTTCTTAAAAGAAAAGAGCCTTTGCTTAGACACTAGTTACAAAACTAAAGATGTCTTCATACGTTCAAGTTACTATTATTACTGTGAAAGGCCAACATGAGATGTAGAATCACACAGTTTGCACGTGAAAGTGTCGGACTTTGCCCCTTTCGTGGTTCGTACGTGAGAGAAATAGAGATTACTTCATGGTTGGTGAGTGCGTACGATTTTTATTCACGAGTTCTGAAGAATCGCAAACGAACAACTGAGCGCAGCGAACAAGTGAGTTCGCGATTCTTCACAACAAGTGAATAAAAATCGTACAAGCGAACCAACCATGAAGTTATTTGTTTATTTTATAAGTACTGAGATTTCTTTCAAACAATAATGACAATAAACAGCGATAAGACAATGAAATGAGTTTTATTTACTCATACGCTCTTTAAAAATTCAACATCTTTTCAAAATTTCTAGACAATGAAATGAGGTTTATTCACTCGAAAGCGTAAAAACTTCAACATTTTCTTTTCAAAATTTCAGCGAAGGGAAAAGAGGAAATTTTAAAGCTAGTGATATATAACAACATATTCATATCATAGCGTTTTTTTTACTCATCGTCACTGTCCTCCAAAGGCCTCAGTCTCTTCCATCGTGGCAACGCTTCTGGTGGGCTAGATTCCTCTAGTGTGAGCTTTGGTGACTGATTAACTGTGTTTATGTTGATTGAAAAATTGCCCCCTTGAATGAGAGCCCCGCTGAACAAAGCCATAGATTGCTGTGATTCAGAAGTAGATGGAAAAATCGCTGGATTGGCTTTTTCGTACGAGTACGTCTTGGTTGCAGTACCAGCTACAACACTGCTCAGAACTTGAGACATTTTCATCTGCTGTTTTGTCGAGACCTTGCTGTAGTTTTCGATACTTCTTAGATTTTTATGTCCTGACACTGAGCGATATGAGTCCGTGGAATATCGTTTTCGCTGAGTGTTTGTATCATAGTTGTTCTACCACTGTGATTTCGGAGACGTTCCTTGTTTATTCCTGCTTTTTGAGCCATAGTTTTCATAAGACCGCTAAGTTTGGTTATGCCAACAGGACCAACCTTGAACCACTCTTTCGTCTGAAGCGACTCTGCCTTTAAGTTGTTGTTGACAGCTAAATAAAAGGGAGAATCGTCTTCATTCATTTTCTCAGGTCTCTTCTGGGTGTAGAGCTTGGAGACCACTATAGGATCTTTTTCTGATCCATCAGTGGCAAACATTTTAGGCGGCATTGCCCTGATATCGCGGCAGTCTGAACCGGTTCTTGTTTTGGTTTGTCTTTCATTAAATTCCAAATATTCCTTGCCTTCAGCTGTTTTCTTCAACTTTACATCGCCTCAGCACATGTCTCTATGTTCTTTGCAGCCTCTGAGGCCAAAATGAATAGTGTTGTTTAACCAGAGTGTGTTTAACAACGCTTCAGGATTTCGTGTACCGAGAAAGCCTTTTCGTAGAGCGTATTCAATTCATCACAGGTTAAAGCTATCGAAGCGTTTGGCCTGTTTCCTTTTCCTTTCTTCTTTAACTCTTTCTGTTTGGACAAGAGGACTTTTCTCGTTTTCTCAAATACGAGGTCATTCATGATACTGGCAGAGTAGCTGTTCTTTTTTATATGTCGTTCAAAACTTGCCAATACACTTCGGAGCGAAGAAGGCTCATAGTCTTTCCCATCTTTGGTTCTGACCGACATGACAAACTCGCAGATGTATTCGTTTAACTCCAGTGCTAGAATTTCTTCAACTTTTCTAAGTTCATTCCTGGTTCCTAAAAAGGTTTGCAAAAGTTTTACATCTCGTTGAGTTTTTTGTGATGTGGCTTTGTTTTCTTGTTCTTCCATAAAATTGTCAACTGAACTGACGTCCACAAACCTTTCCGACATCTTGAAAATAAAAAGGCGGCTTGCCAGTTTTCGCTTGCCAGTTTTCACGTGGCTTGCAGTACGATCACTTTTCACTAGTGAAAAACATCTTTCCTCCAATCAGACGCCGCGAACGATGATTTTTCACCAGTGAAATTTCATCGTTCGCGTCGCTGATTGGCTGCGACTAAAAACAGAACGATTTTTTCATCACTGTCATCCGTGTGCATTAATCTCAGTACTTACAAAACAATTCGAGTTATCACACAGTAAATTCAGTAAACAGAATTATAAAAAAAACTCATGCGCACAATTTGCAAGTGGAGATGTTGGACTTTGTTCCTTTTACAATTCGTACCTAAAACAACTCAAACTGTTTACAAGAAAACTTCCTAAAACGATTTTAAAAACTCACCTCGGCTTTACAATACATGTATCTGCAATTAACTTACGCTTCAAGCAACGTTAAGGTTGATAGCCTAACATTCATTTCCTTCCAAGAAAATTATCAAACTGCCCAAATATATTTCTACTCATATCATGTTATTCCATTCAATAAAACAATATCTAATTAGTGTCAACTAGCTCCTTCCAATTGTATTCCCTAACGCAACTGCTTCTACTTAAAGCCTGTTTTCCATATGATCGCTATACGATCGCTGTGCTCGCTGAGAAAAAAAAAATGTTCAGCGATCGCAGCGATCATATGGAAACAACTTTCCAGCGATCGCAGCGACAACGATCACTAAGATAGAACTTTTTATATCTCAGCGATCGTTGTCGCTGCCATCGCTACGATCGCTGGAAAGTGCTTTCCTTATGATCGCTGCGATCGCTGAACTTTTTTTCTGAGCGATCGCAGCGATCGTAGCGATCATATGGAAACCTGGCTTAAGTTACGCATCTTTACTAAATAAAATACGTTTCAATAACTATAATACTTAGTGAGCAGGAAGGATGTATCATGTTGTTCACTTATTTATGTTTTAATTACCGGAACGAAAAAGGTCTGTTGAACTTTGTAAGCGAGAGAATAAAGCTTGTTTACAGGATTAACAATACTCGGTACAACTTCCAAAAAATAAGCTGCCTTTCGAATATCTAAAACCACAATTTATAGGCCGCATACTTTCGAATTAAAGTCCATATCTAAACATCACTTATTGTTTCATTGGAAGAGCTTTGAAAATATATGATCTTTTATACTCTACCTTGAAGCAGGTGAAACAGAACTCATAAATTATGAAATAAGTGCCTTGTACAGTTCGCGATAGCCGAATTAGGTCAGAAATGTCTTGAAGCAGCACCCGCACTAAAATATGAGCCCTTAAACAGCTGCATCACTGCACTCAGCGTTTGAAGCATGAAGATAGTTAAATTAATGTTATGCTTCTAAACACCTTTAGCCGTAATAAAAGACGAAAAAACTGTGAAGAACTGATTAAGATGGTGGTCTTAAAGTGCCCTTGTTTGAGCTTTAGCAATGTCACTGGTTCCTAAGCATCAATTCATGGTACCTTCAACCTTATCATCATCATCATCATCATCATTTATTAGCCTTTTTTGCAGCAGATTTTACAGGATACAGCAGGTTGTTAGGCGAGGAGACCTCAAGAAACCACCCGGCTTATATAGAGAGGCCACCTCGACATCACAATATTATAAGAAATAAGGGCTGCGAAGAAGTGCGGCTAAACTAATTTAGTTACTATTTTAATACAAACTCTTGCACTTTGTTCTTAAAGATAGAAAAGGTTGACAAGTTTGTAACAGATGCAGGAAGACAGTTCCAGATTGTAGGTCCTTGGTAAAGAACTGTGAATTTCTTGATGTTCGTACGACAGGAATGCACTCGATAATTACTAGCTGTTCTTGTGTCATATCTATGGACTTGACTGTTTGTCATAAACAGATTGCGGAAGAGTAGAGGCAGCAGATTATTGTGGTAGCGAAACATAAATTTAGCAGTATCGAGCGTATTAACTCGGAAAATATCTAGAATTTCTAACTTGGAGAATAGAGGAGCAGTATGTGCTCGATAGTCTGAATTTGTAATAGCTCGCACAGCCCGCTTTTGTTGATAGTAAATTCTGTTTAAATTAGATACGTAAGTAGAAGACCACGTGGAGTTACAATAAGTAATATAAGGATAAATTAATGTGTAGTACAGCGTGAGTTTGGTCTTACAAGATAAGTGAAACGCGTCCTGCATAAAATACCGATTGATTTAGCGATTTGTTTACAGACAAAGTTTATGTGATACAGTTGACTCCTGATAACTCGAACCTCGCGCTAACTCGAACCAAAATCGATTTCCCCTCGATTTCCGTCATACATTTACTGTAATTTTACCCTCGGTAACTCGAACCCTCGATAACTCGAACCTCCCGCTAACTCGAAGTAGTTTTTGTCTTCCCTCAGATCATTTCTATATAATTTTATCCTCGATAACTCGAACCATGTTTTGAGCCCTTAAAAGTCGGGGAAAAAAGTCTACTGGCGTCCCAAACATTGAATTTTGAATTTCCTATAGATGTGTTGTAGGCATATAATTTACTATTGGAGGCTGATGTTGTTTGTCACAAATCTAATGTGAAACAGCTTTACTTCTCAAAACAGTAAGAAGCATGCTCCATTTAAGCAAGGTTTTGTTATGTTACGTTCTGATTTATAATCTAGAGGTATCTTTTAATTTTCACTTGATATTTCTACAATTAAATGTGATTAAAATGTTCACTATACAGTAAAAACTGTTTTTTTCCTTACTCCCGGCTATTTTTTTCGAGCTCCCGATAACTCGAACCTTTTTCGATTTCCCTTGAAGGTTCGAGTTATCGGGAGTCGACTGTACTTCCAAGTAAGATGTTCGTCTAGGTACACCCCAAGAAATTTCGTTACACTGCTTTGAATTAGAGGTTGACCTCCAAAAGAGAGAGAAAAACTGTGATTGAGTTTCCACTGACTCGGAGTAAAGGTAACTCATAGAGTGCTAGGTTAAAGGAACTATTATCTGAATGATTAAATGGAAAGAGAAATTCCGAATGCGACTCGTCAGCCATCATAGTGGCGGCTAAGTTCAGCTTAAAATAAAGTGTCAGTTGCTCAGGAATTTGTGAAAGGTACTTAACTCATGGGTAAACCCTCCTGATTTGCAAAGTTCACAAGGTCGCCGTGGCACTTTATTTGGATCGGGCGCGAATCTTCGGTTCGTCGAAGATAAATAATAAAGTTCTTGGCCCAGCAGAACTTGAAGCCATTTCTCTTTTGAAATTTCTTTGAATCTACCAAGAGTTGCTGAACCAAGGGAGTAAGGTGATCAAATAGCCTGACGTTTTCCAAGGAATAACTGGACGTTAGTCCGATCGAATTGGCCGACACTTAACAAGCTTCATTTCGTGCATTCATCACTTGCTCTTTCACAATTCTTCTTGTGAATTTGCAGACAATTGGTCGAGGGCCAGAACTGGCAGTTCAGGTAGGGATACGATGGACGATATCGATGTCTTGATTTGAAATTTCAATTCCAGCGGCTTTGAAAAGATTGATACACAGGGAGGCAGTTTGGGAGGCCGATTCGTGCGTCTCGCTTTCTGGAAGGCCAATAATCTTAATATTGTACTGGAAACTATACCTTTGCAGTTGTTCAATTGAATCTCCGATCTTTCCGACTCGGGATGACAGTAAATTAAGGCGTGACCAGAGTTGTTTAAGACTATTCACAGATTCCGCTCGTAGATCATCGTATGATTTTCCGTAAAATTCCAAGGTGCTTAGGTACTCAGCGTCCGTAATCAAACGAGTAGGTTGTTCGCCGCCATTACTGGTGACTTGTGGATCTTGTCGTTTGATGGACTGCTCCAGCTCTTCCAAATTTCGCTTAAGGGCGGTGATTTCATCCTTGAGGCTATCATTTTCCTTTTTTAAAGAGCTTACTGTCACATTAGGCATGGCTGAATAGTGTATTTGAAGCAGTTAGTCAAGAACTAAGGCGGAGCACTTAAAGATGCGTCCGCACGGCTTCGCGACCTAGCCAATTCATTATTGGCCCCTGCATCAGACATCCCAACACACAAAACCACAAAGCCACATACGCTCAGACCACTGACATATGAGCTATTTTTTTAAAAATAGCTCAAAAAATAGCTCAAAAATACTACACAAGATCTAATTAGAAATTAGTTGGCTGAGTTTAAATTTGGCTGTGAGAAATTTAATCCAGTTATTATTCATTCAGAATATTTCTCCATTTCTGATTGGCTAAAATCACACGCATAATTTCATCCTAACAAGCTGCTGTTGACCACATCGGGAAGAATTTTGCCATATTTAACGATGAGGTCAAAACTGCAACAAAGTTGCAGATTACTGAACCGTTAACCGAGAAGACCTGGGGACGAGTTTGAGTTGTTTTCGAATTAAGTAATGAGAGAACTTTGTACTCATTCACGGCGAACTGTTGTCCAAAAACATGGCAAGAACAGCAAGAAGACAACTCGACGGGCGACACTGACTCTTATTTGGAGTATATTTGCCGACCGATACGGATGCACTATAGATATAAACTTAACATCGACCGAGGTAAGCATGTTTTAGCATGTTTTTAAACTTGGAATAATTTTGAATGAATAATAAAGCAATTACTGAATTCGGCTTTCGTAGGATATGAAGAATTCTGCAAATCTCGGAAGTTGTTATCCATACATACCCTCCTCGATTAAGAGTAGTGACTCGATCAATCAAAATGGAACTTTACACATCGAAGACCTTTTGGTCGGCTTTCTCTTTCTTACATAGATATATCTACAACTTGCTTTCTTGTCCGTACGGTAATTTTTTGACTGTCTCTCTCTGTCTTCCTAACGATTGCGTTCATATGAAAGAGGTCAAATGACCTGCTGATGCAAATAGCCTTTAATATCACGGTTTAAACGACTGACGAGTAACAACACCCCAACTAACAGGTCAGACAATATTTAACAGTCTAATATCTTCCACTGACGATGCACAACTCACATCCCCCTCAGTTTTCTCGAAATTCTAAACCTGAGCCCAGTTCCTGGTGACTTAACCGAGAGTAAAGGGGTTTACCCAGGGTTAAACCAAATCTTGACCAATTGTTTCTCGTCAACAACATGTAGCTGGAGCTTAGAAAGAGTTGTTAAGCTTTAACCCTGAGAGCTACATTACAACTACACAAAATTAGGCTGTGGGAAGGAAAATACAATTTCAATTTTTTACTTTGATTAGCGCTAATTAACCTTTCAGGAATCAGGCCCATCCCTTTGTTATATCATTTTTTTCGTACATAACAAAGAGTCTAGCAAATATCATATTTTTGAATTAAGAGACGCTGTGATTAAAGAAACTAGTCCACTTCCGGCTCACCCTGTATCTGTAACGCAACGCAACGCTACATTCCCTCTCGAGAGAGCCTCGTGGTAGCTCAGCAGAATGTGAGTTGAGGTATCTTTCAATCAATGTATAGACAACACTTTCAACCAACAAGCCATCATAAGTAGCTTTTGATTTTGCAAACAAACCTTGGTAAGAAGGCATGGTATCATCATAACACCCACTTCTTTCCCCTTCTTTGTCATTTACGCTCTTCAGAAAGAACCAAAGAACCAAAACCCAAGGTATACTAAACCAAAAGATAAGACCAGCAATGCCACCAATGCAGATGAGGACTATTTCCCAAAGTTCTAAAGAAAGACAATAAAAAACAGTGGTAAGTGACCAATAAACAGTTGTGCAATAAAGTGCTGACAGGCTAGACGCGACTAAAACGTGACCCTAGAGTTACCGTTTTCCTTCTTTTCTTTCCTTTTCGCTAAGGTTATGAAGTGCATGGAGTATTCTAAAATTTGACTAAATCTTATTTTTGCCGTTCTGAATCTAACATTTCTTAGAGGTCAGAAAGTTTTTCCAGTGTTTCATGCAGATCGAGTAATTATCAGATTACCTTGCGGTCAAGGTCAACTTTCCAGAATTTGGAAAGTACAATGTGGTTGGTTAAGCATGGGAAAGGAATGTTATCTTCGGTTGAGCAGACGTTTGTGGGGAGGGATGAAAAACGAGCTCCCCTAAAACCGCCTGTGTGGGAGGCTATCTTATTTACATAGCTGGTCAGTTAATTTAATTTCTAAGGAAACTGCGTGTAGCGTGAAAGAAATAATGTTGCAAGTTCTAACCGTTTCAAGTTTGAACAAAAATAAAGAGCGAACTTTACCAAGATTTGGCAATTCAGTATTTACATTTTAAGATTTGTTCTAATCATTAAATTTTACCAAACGATCTCAGGCAGTAACACTGTTCCATAGATGAAGACCGTATTTCAAGAAGAAATGCGAACGCCCCAAAACTGAATTATAACAGGAAAACTTTGGATGAAGGTACACTTACCGCAGGAAAAGCACAATTTAACCTACAACCTTAGACGTAAAAGCTTCCAAAGGGCCAAGATGAACACCGAACGTTATAAGAACACATTTGTAAATAGATTAATTTTTAAATACGACCTTTTATGACATTTTTATGTCAGATATATGTAACTAGTTCTCCACATTTTTTTAATTTTTCTATTCTATTGTAATTTAGCTGAACTTTTAATCTTTTTATCCTGTAACATCAGATATATATTTATATGTAATGAGCAATAAACTAAACATTTATTTTATTATTATTATTATTATTATTATTATTATTGCTATTAGTATGCTCTTCTACAACACCTTAAACAAGACTTCTGTATGAATATCAAACATTAATCACCGTGGAATGGGCCGCGAGTAGATTAATGCTTGTATTTCACTGCTTTTACTGCCCGTAACTTTAGTCGACAACTGAAGAAACATAAAACTCTGTTTTGAATTCGACATAATTACTTTGAATTGGTACTTAAAATACTCTTTCCTTTCTTGTTCAAGTGTACATGTCTCATGAGTTACCAGTTCACATTTTGATTTTGTTGGCTCGACGTTTTCCTTGTCAAATAGTTAACTGACAAAAATCCATACAAAAACAGCCGCATTGTGCTGTCATATAACGACTGATTCACAGCTATAACAAGAGTCTTTGCTGACTACACGGCAACGACAGGCCTTTTTGAAATGATATCCTCGTGGGCTGTCAAATGAATTAACTGACCACTTATATACTTAATGCCCCTTGCTCAGTTTCTGGCAATCCTTCGCGAGTAATATTGTAAAACAACTTTACCTACCCATTCTTGGTTCTTCTGCTAAAGTAGTTGACCTTGTTGATTGACCGCCTGTGAATGTTGTAATTGTTGCAAATGTAACGTCTGTAGCGGTCGGCGGAACGTGTGGGTTGTTCAAAAGGGGATTCATTGCTGTTCCATAGAATATTAAAGACCATCTATAAAGTGTACCTATCATTAAAAAAAACCATCATAATAAGCATCAGTTGAACTCAATGATCGTGATGTCCCGGATTGAACTCTGTGACGAAGTTACAAAAATTACAAAATTTTGTAAGAGTGCTACGAAAATCGGGAAATAACAAAAATCTCAAAATTTTGCAGGACCACTGAGGAAAAGTGACGAGGAAATGCAAATAAGGTCCAGAAAGGCCCTCGACGAAACAGCGATAACTATGAAAACTACAAAAATTAACAAAATAACAAAAACCTCGAAATTTTGTAGGGCCATTGACGAAAAGTGACGAGGAAATGCAAATGAGGTCCAAGAGGGCCCTCCACGAAACAGCGAAAATTGCGAAAATAACGAAAATTTCGAAATTTTGCAAGGCTTTTGACGAAAAGAGACGAAGAAATGCAAATGAGGTCAAGGAGGGCCCTCGACAAAGCAGGAAAAATTAAGAAAACTACTGACAAAAAATGGCGAAAATGACAAAAATCTCGAAACTTTGCCGGGCCATTGGCGAAGTGGTGATGAGGAAATGCAAATGAGGTCCAGGAAGGCCCTCGACGAAACAGCCAAAAATTTGAGGGCCATTATTGATGACAAAGACAAGAGTTTACAGGAAGCCCCGAGAAACCACATGACTGAACATTTTCAAAAATTTGCAAAAACGCTAGCTATGAATACCTGGTCACTTATTTCAATAACACAACATTGAACTAGAATGGTTTCTTTGCTGTCATTAAATTTCTTATGTATGTGTTACGGTATTTAAGTTCTTAAGTATAATGCCAAAACCCTTTTGAGGTAAATAAAGGTGACACCAAAAATTATGGGTGGGCTTTTCTCTCACCTCCCTGTAAGCTTACGCTTATTATGCATGTAGCAATCCCGCTATTTCACACAAACAGTTTATTTGAATAGAGTCGAATAAGTACTTAATAAATGTATGGGAATGAGGGGAACTCTTACCAAAAGTGAGAAATTAGTAAAGCAGCCGCATTGGCGTCCATAATGTAAGCTTATGTCGTATGTACAAATTCAGATTAAGTTTATATCAAAAATATAGATGTCCATTTATTTTAAAGTATGTTTGAAAAACCTACTAGTAAATTTCCTGGGCCAGGCACATTCATTTACTTTCGACTGAAAGTGCAGGCAGTAGAATAAACAACCGATGTCGCGTAATGATCTTTTCGTTTCTGTAGAGCGGCTGTTATCGATTTCCAACGAGAGTGGCATTTCTTCGAGTTCACCATGTGGAGAAATTCCATTCAAGTTTCTAAATATTCCGATATCATAATGAACAACACTACCATTAAGACAACTTGAAAAGCCATTGCAATTTTCTCAGGAAATTGTAACATTTTAACAAAGAAATGTATCCTTGAAATGGCAGGTTGAAGGGATTACATACCAACAATCACATGTTAAAATCTGTCAGGCACACTGAAAGTCTGGTCGAAATGCATCTTGGTAAGAGTAATAGTCAACCAATCAAATCGCCGCAATTATTCGCCGCTGATTGTGGAAGGAAGAAATAATCACGAGCTTATAACTTTATTTGCTTTTCTTTTTCAAGATGATTTTGTTGCAACAAAATGGTCGAAATGAAAGGTAAGTTTCTAAAATTATCATTTATTGCTTTTCCTTGCAAGATGTCTATTGATTTCGCCATAGAATTAATTCATCGCGCGGCTGCCCAATGTGGCCGCTTTTACCCACGTGGTGTTTTCACCCACCCAAGGCGTTCGATTTCACAGCTAGTCAGATATCGAGGGTTCTCCCCAAGTGAATTGCACCTGGTATTGGAGGAAAAACTATTCTTTGATTTTACTGAGGGTATCGCATCCCATCGCACCTTTTACCGTTTGTCTGTTATATTATTTGGCGATCAAAGGTTGTTGATGTTTAGAGGTAAACACGAGTAATGTAATAATTGGTGCTAACTGTAAAAATAGGCACGTTTTACGTGCATGAGCTATTTTGAATGCTTCAGTGTAACCCTATCGACAATCTACTGTTTAATACTAAATTAAGACTTTTTTGTGCGGGCGAGCGTAGCCGAGCGGTTAACACCTCGAACTCTGGATCTGGAGGTCCGGGCTTCAAGCCTCCGCCGTCGCGTTGTTCCTCAGACAAGAAACTTTACTCCACTTTGTCTCTCTTCACCCAGGTGTACAAATGGGTACCGGCGACATACTGCTGGGGGGTAACCATGCGACGGACTAGCATCCCGTCCAAGGGGGAGTAGCAATACTCCTAGGCATGCTTCATGCTACGGAAACTGGTATAAACTCAGGCCGTGTGGGCCTTTGGCTCGTGTGCGCCTTTACCTTACCTAAGACTATTTTTGGTGCGAAATTAGGTATTGCTGTACATTAATGAAAACGAGAACCGCTGCGCACAGCTGAGTCGATCCTCATACTATAGATTCACTTTTCTTTGTCTTTCTTTCGGAAATCTGGTGCAAAATAAATATGAATATCAACGTACCAAACGTTGCTTAGAGGGAAGACTAGGTAAGACTCGAAGGTTTCAAGGTTTCTTAAGATAATAAAGTTCGTCGAGTACCGAATAGCTATTGTTGTAGATGGTTGCATCATCATTATCCACGAGATGATCAAGAACGATTGCACTTAATGAAACAGTGTTTAACTCTGACGACTTGATTCTAAAAGTGTTATAAGTTATTGCTTCTTAAAGGAAATGAGCCTTTACTTAAAGCACTAGTTACAAAACTAAAGATTTCATCATAAGTTCAAGTAACTATTATTACAGTGAGAAGCCAATCTGCATGAGATGTAGAGTCACAAAGTTTGCACGTGAAAGTGTCGCACTTTGCCACCTTCGCGGTTCGTACGTGAGGGAATAAGCAGATCCAGTAAGCAGAATTATAAAAACAACTCATGCACACAAGTTGCACGTGAAGATGTTGGACTTTGTCCCTTTTACAATTCGTACGAAAAGAACGCAAATTGTTTACTAGAAAATTTGCTCAAACGATTTTGAGAAAAGCATCTCGGCTTTACAACGTCTGCAATAAGATTTTGCTTCATACAACGTTAAGGTTGATAGTCTAACATTATTTGTTCACTTCCAAGGAAATTATCAAACTATCAAGTCACGTCTTCCAATTTTATTGAGCTATTTTGAAAAAAAAATAGCTCTTAATATGCCAGTGGTTTGAGCGTATGTATCTTTTTGGCTTTGTATGTTCGGATGCTTGTGGCAGGGGCCAATAAGGTTGAAGGTACTATGAGTTAATGCGTAGAAAACAATGAGATTTTGGCATCTAACCGTTAATGACTTTACGTAAGGTCAAGCAAGGGCACGCAGAGACCGCCACCTTGATTCTTCACAATTTTTACTTTTTTTATTACAGCTAAAGGTGTTAGAAGCATAACATTGAAATATCTTCATGATTCAAACGCTGAGTACAGTGATGCAGCTGTTGACGGGTCCGGCCATATTTTAGTGTTGGTGTTGCTCCAAGACATTTGACCTAATTCGGCTTTCGCGAACGGTACAACGCACGTATTTAATAATTTATGAGTTCTGTTTCACCTGCTTCAAGGGTATAAAAGATCGACATTTATTTTTCGAAGTTCTTCCAATGATACAATGATTGAAATTTAGACATGGAGGTTTGCGGCCTGTAAATTTTTGTTTTAAAAGTATGAAAGGCAAGGCGAGTATTGTTAATCCTGTAAACAAGCCTTATTCTCTCGCTTACAAAGTTCAATAGACGTTTTTCGTACCGGCAAAAAAAACATAGGCACGTTTAACGTGTTCTGCTGCAAATTAGAAAAGTTACTGATATTGTTATGTGGCTAAATGTAATTTAGGCAAAGTTAAATTGCAAGCTAATGCGGTCAGCAGTCTCCTCCTCAAGCGTACGTGATCTGAGGGGTGTCCGCAGGGGCCTTTTGCTTATCTTGTGACTTACGTTGCATCTCACGCTGGCATTTTTGAGCTGATCTTTGCGGATCTGTTGCTTAGCGAATCGTTGCGGATTCTGGCCTTTTCCTTGCTATGCCTAAGGCGTTCAGGCTCCCGTCCAACCTTTAAGGCACCAGTTCCCAAGCTCATCTATTGGCGATGAGTTTAATAGTTGTTTAATCATCATTTCATGGGAAGTTGTAATATGTTAAGCCCGGTGCAAACAGACGCAACATCGTTGGATTGTTATATGTTGCATCCTTTTGCACACCCTCTTGCTTGTTGTTCGTGTTGTTGGGAGTTGCTGCTCAAAGTTTGAGACCCGTCAAACTTTTAGCTACATGGAAACGGACACAGCAACCCCAACAATGTTGCATCTGTTTGCACCAGGCTTTAGGTCAAATGAATAGTTTTTTGTTTGGCCAAAGTGCAAAATTTCCCGGCTATACCATGCAACAAACCAATCCAAAGTCCGTATTCTATGTGGTTTGGTGTTACAAATATAATGGTATTAAATAATGTGGCCAGTGTTGAAAAACTATTACAGCACAAATCCTACTCAAGTAACTGTTCTTCTTACAGATGTGACCCTTTAGTATACACTTAATGTCAGATCCCGAGGAAAAACATTAAGTGTTTTGTTATATTTCTAGACTTTCACTTCAACAGCAACAAAATAATAACCGGAGCGAACCAAAACAATTCGACTCGGTACTTATCGCAACACAAATTTAATCAGTTCTCAAAACCACTGAGGAATGATTCACAAAGTACCTTCGTTATATTATCTGCATCATTTTCCTCCACTAGCTGCTGTTTTTCTTCTGAGAACTTCTTGGATTACTTTAAATCGTTGCTTTTTAGCTTGAGGCTTCGTGTTTGTGTTGTTGTGTTCATTCACGAAAAAGAAAACTGGCAGGACCTGGCAGTGTTTTTCCCGCCTTTTGTCACGCCACTTTCCACCATGCTTTGATCACGTGCTGTAATGTAACCCGACCGGGGTACATTGCTTAATGTATCACGATCGGGATACATTTGATTTTTGTCAAGGCCACGTGACCAAGAATCGACCAATGGCAGTCCCTGTTTAGTTGAGTGAAAGTCTAGGAATATAACAATGATCTTTATTGCACTACCCATTTCTGGTACATAACTATGTGATCCTTCACCGGCCCATTCCTTATTATTCCTGTTGTCACTCTTATTACATTTGGCACCCTTATTACATTCAGCACCAGTTATTACATTTGTGACCTCAACAGATGGGTCCCAAATTATCAGCGTCATACGTGAGCGGGCCCAAATTAGCAATGCTTTCGTCCAACGTACTCCGCTGCGCGTCGTATTTTCAACTCTCTTCTCGGTGTTTCATCAGGTGATGAGACACTGCGTCTCATGCTTGATCTATTACTTACAGTGTAGTATGGTGGCGCATGATTTACTATTTTCATAACGCATTTCGGAGAACCCTTTTGTACAATTAAATTAAGGTCATTCAAGTAACTGTTAGTGCGCGATCTAACCTAAAAATAATGCTGAAAACAATTTATCAGACATAATTCATTCCCTGAGGTGAGAGATATATTTCCCTGTTAAATAATACTTATAGCGTCCTAAACAGACGTTCCTGATGGCTAATTTTTCCCTGCGATTTGTAATGCCTAAAACAAGTCAGCTTGATGACTGATAGGTACCCCCCCCCCCCCCGGCTCCTTTGCCACCCAGTCTAGAACCTCGCTAACTCAAGACTCAATTTGTCTCAAACTGAAAATAGCATCTGGGTTTGAAGGGTAAGGGTTCCTGTGATCCAGGGAAAATGCGCATCATTCACACGAGTGCAATTACCTTGGAGGTTTATAACAAATTGCAACCCCGGACCGAAGAGTTCAACGGCGGGTTGGTTTCTCAACTAATTTGCTTTTGTCTTGAGTTCTAGGTTTTACTGCAAAATATGGCTTCAGTATTTCCTCTTGGCCCAATGCCACCAAGGAATTCGACTGTCAATGTTGTTCTTACTTGAACCAAAATAGCTGACAGTAAGACGTAAACTTCAGGATTCATTGCCCTCATTGCACCTATACTTTCCCTTTAGGGATTTTCCCTTAGGAATAACAGGAATGCAAACGACCATAGCTTACAAGATGAGTTAAAACTTCACCTGCGAATGTCCTTGGAGCTACAATAGTTGCAATTGAAATTGACTTGCCGAAAGAGTGTTCTTGGAGGTAGACACGTTCGAAATTCACACGGCAAACGAGAAGATGAATAGACACATGTCCACGCGCCACACACCGTTTTGGGTATTCGATATTGCAAGGCTTTCTTGGCTTAACGATAATGTTGTCTTATTGCAATCTAAATTTACACGGCGTACTTCACTTATGAAGAATGCATACCTGCAGCGTCGCTCAGAAGATGTGTTTCTGTTTCCATAACAAAGGCGAACAGTTGTGACAAAATCGCGAAAAAACGTGAAATTTGTCATTTTTGCAATTGCCATTAAAATTGTAAAATCCGCAGCACCACTTTGAGGATCATGCGTTGCTATTTACATAACAAAAGGCACAAAGTTGTAAAATCTGCGAAAAATCGTTAATTTTGTAAATTTCGTAGCAGAGTTCAATCTTGGACATAAGTACAATGGTCAATCGTAAGAAGGTGGAAATCCATAACACAGTTTCGATGTGGACTGCTTTTTTTTTACCGAAAGAAGTCCAACAGTATAGTTAATAAGGCAATGATTTAGACAGTCAAACCCGTATTAACCTAGCAGTGCTATAATTAAGCGGTCACCGCTATTCAAAGATCGTTTTCCAAGCCAAAAATAAATAAATAAATAAATAAATACTGAAACAAACAAATAAAGAATTAATCAGTCACGGTCATCATGGTCACCTTTTCCTAGATCTCATTCATAGAGCTTTATTAAATAACTAACACAGTACGCGCGCACTGATTGGCCGAGAGGCGTGTTTGCATGATAGTATGTAAACATGGTTGTGACGTCAAGATGTTTTCCTGTGCGCCAACCTCGTTCCCAGGGTTCTCTCTGTTGCTTCGAGAAAGAACCCTGGTTGCGGCTGGATATGTGGAAATGTGTGTCAATAAATTGCGCACCAGGGGTACAAAATTTTGACGACTGGACGATGAAATACTATCTGGAGTAGGGAGAAAATTATTGCTTCAAAATGTCGCTTGAGTTTCTAAGTTGCGTGCAAACTGCGTGACTTTCGGCTAGTTACGATAACACTATTTTGAAGGCAAAAGGTTATTTGTTTAGAGGTTTTATACTTGAAAAAAGATTTCGTCGTCCTGTCAACAGGATACTTAAAATCTTGCTCGGCTTGCACGTGCATAATAAGCCTTTCGTAAATTTGTATACTCCGCACGTGCAGTTCGTGAAAAGGAAAAGATAATGCAAAAGTCAGGTTCACAAAAAGCACCATCCAGACGGCAGTTTAAAAATTATTTTATTTTCCGCTTTGGTTAATTTATCGCCTGGTGCACGATATACCAAGTGAATAGCCAACCTCGTTCCTAACGTTCTCTCTCTTGCATTATGTAATACTATTTTTTCGGGTGTTGTTGACATTTTCAAACAACTCCTCTCATGCCCCAACAGAGTAACTTTTGTCAAAGCGAAAATTACTTACTGTTCTTCCCCACCCTTATTTTTGGCTATCAGATTTTGGGAGTCATGTGACCAGCTGCTACCAGGGTTCTTTCTCGAAGCAAGAGAGAAAACCCTGGGAACAAGGTTGGTTGTGCACGCGCTAATCAAGCAAGCAGGAATTTGAAAAAGTTTTTCGGTTGAAAACAACCCGACAAGTTCACTTTATTTACCCATTTCCTGGTCGGCTGAAACTTGGAAAATCTTAACAAACATCCCGTGTCAATCGTTTTTTTTTTGTTTGAGGTGGCTTACTACAATTTTGGAATGAAAACTATCGACTTTTTCAAACTGGAACATTTTTAGCATCTGAAAACATTGGAACAATGTTGTGATTGTTCGAAACAATGTCGCAACAATGCTGCAACTCTGTGTTGCGCTAAAAATCGTCTTTGCGAATCGTCTCGTGTAACAACAGCTCAGTTGAGATCTTAAGATTTCTCCTATCACCAAATTTCCTCGAATGAGCGCCCAAGGCTTGGCCATAATACTAAGCAAGCACCCAGTCCCGTTCCCATCAATTTCTTACATAGCAGGGATACAAGAGGAACGCGAAGATCTGCACATCATTGACAAGGATGATCCTCGAGGATGATAAGATAATCGACATTTTATAAATATGCATATAGATGCATTTCTTAGTGTGTTAAGTGTTTAATGGGACTATGGTACGCTACAACGTACTGGTTTTACAACGAGAGACTACTATGTTAACTTAGAAGTAGCCGAAACAAAGTTACACTTTGTTGAAAGGAAAACACAATAAGCGCCCCCTGTTTTGGCCGTAGTTGAAATAAGCGACCGGGCGCTTATTCAAGGAGATAGTATTACTATTTTCTGGATTTTCACGTTTCAATTCCCAGAATTGGTTTTTAATCGTAATTAAAGGACGGAAACAGGTATCCGTTTTCTTAAACCTTTAAAATAATAGCATCTGAGATTATCGCGAATACAACAAAAAATTTCTAACGATTTCCAAAAGGATAAGGTTATATACCCTAGGGTACTAGCCAAACAAAATACGTATGGTGCCTCTTAGAATTAAATTTAAGAGCTGTAAAATCATGCAGAGGTTTTATTAAATGGTCACACTAAAGGAATCGATTAATAGACTTGAAGTTATGGTGGTACACAGTAAAGATATTCCACAAACGTGAATTATACACTTACCGTTATGTTGCACGTTTCGATCTAAATTTCCAATTTTGAGTTTCCATCGGCCTGAAGGATCTTCTCCCCAGTTGAATAAAGTGGTAAACTTCCAGTTTGTCAGGTTTCTGCTTCGTAAGACGATGTCTACGTTACGCTTACGAGTGAGGGGAGATATGATACCACTTGGCGCTTGCAATTCAAGATACAGGTATCCTCGGCGTGCGAAATCAAGATCTACCTTAACCTGGACATGCTCCAAGAATTTTATATCACAGCTTTTGACCGTCAAAAAAACCTCAGACGGGATGGCCCTACAATTACAAACAGGGATTACATTACTCTATTTTAGGCAGTAACTGTAGTGGTCTGTTCCAGGCTTCCAGCCAGTGACAGTCTGCTACACAGCCGTTTTTAGCGTCGTCATGCAACGAGAAAGTGAGCGCAAAAAAAGACGGGTAAGAGCCTTCAACATGCTATAAATGTCGCTATGAGGAGACAAAGCATGTGTGTGTGTGTTTGGGGGCGGGGGGGGGGGGGGGGGGGGGAGGGGAGGCGCTAGTTAACTTCTAGACCTAGACTTCCTGGTTCCCGCTCTTTCAAGTGAAAATCAATTTGGGCCTTGCCACCAAAGTAAGATTCTACTACGTAGCTGGAATTGTGAGAGTAAGAAGTTGAAAAAGAACCTGACTAGGCTTGACCGGGAATCGAACCCTGTCCTTTGCGACTGACCGATCGCTTTATCCATTGAGTTAATCGAGCCAACCGGAGAGCAGGCCATTGCGAGTTCGTAATATATCCAATGGAAATGACATGAATGGAAATATATGAATGGAATCATATCGTCATCGCAAAGGTAGAACAGTATAATTCATGTTGCCACGGTAACAAAGTTCCTGGATGACAAATTTCTGGATATTTCAAACTTCATTGATCTTATTCAATTTCATTTAATTTGTCAAATTTTGTGGGGTTGTATCCGAAAAGATCGTATCTAAGTTTAGAGAAAGAAACGGACAATTTTTGTATTGTGTTCACCTACTCCATAAAGCGCGCGCGTGAAAAAAAAACGGGAACGGGACGGCTGAGAAATGTACAAAAAAGCTTCATGCAGATGCAAAGTTGTTGTTTTGCTCATATAAACCTATTGATTTTTTCCCGTTCTCGTTGCCGTCGCCGCTGCTTTAGCTACCTGTTGTTATGATCCAGATATTTTTACTACCATGGTAAACTGACGTCACTCTCCTCTCTATTGTACTCACTTCAGAACCTCTTTTCCCTGATAATAGTGAACTTACGCAACAGGACGGGACAGGAAAGAACACGGCAAACCTTGCGTGACAAGCGTGACAATAATTTCGTTTGAAACAACTTTTCGCCAAACTTCACCGTATTTTAAACAAGTCAGACCTTTTTTTTAAAGGACCAGAAAAAATTGGTGTTAAGTGAAGATCACGACAAAACACGCAAGTAATAGCTCTGTCAACTTTGTCTCACACAAGTGTTTTGCCGTCCTCTTCTTCCTTGCCGTCCTGTCGCGGAAACTCACTAATTACTGCACATTCCTTAATGAAAGGATGACAATCACGTCGACTCTGGTACCCCGAACCACTACAAAAACACCGTAAATATCAAATACCTGTTAGTGTCAGTGCCACTAACTTCGCATGTTCGTTGTTCTGGCACTGTATTCCACCGTTTTGCCAACTGCACCATTTTCCCAGCATCCATAAGGCCGAAGCCATAAAACTTGCTGACAGCTAAACCAGCTTTGTTCTTTACCCAGAAGCCATTTGCGAGTGGAACCCTTCCTGGTGCTGGTCTTGCGCTTCTAACTATGACGTGCTGTACGTCACGCCATGTTAATGAAGGACTGGATACAAAAACAAGTCGTACATGGTTCAAGAGCAATGACCTCCAGGCGCATGTTTCATAGAACTGTCTTTGTTACTAAAGCAGCTTTAAAAAATATTGCATTTCATTTTTCAAGAGAATCGAGAGCTCGGAAAATTGGTGGTTAAATTACAATGTCTGCTGGAAAGAGGATTAGCTCTGTCTGCAGAGCGGGAAGTCGCGATTGTCCCGTTTACAGAAGGAGACGCGCAAACTACACTTACACTTATGAAGTGTTTTGGTTCGAGTAACAGGGGGACTTGAAAATCAACAAATTGGGATTGCAGCGTATATCTTACTATAACCTAGAGCCTATTTGTTTGTCTGGGCTACACTTTTCCACTTAATTGACTACAAATTACCCGAACCGGCAAAAATGAAAGAAAAATGGGCATGCTGTACTCCTCTGTGCAAATGCGGAGCTTCACGTCATTCATATCTAAATCACTTAACTTCTGATCTGACTATCCAGAGTTTTCCCCCTTATAATATATTTTTCTGGAAGCCATTAATGAGTCTCAAAAAACACCAATAAAAAGGGGGGGGGGGGGTTCACCGTTTTCCTTTCATCGCAAACAAAAAAAGAAATCCACAGTTTGCTAAAGCAGATATTAATAAATACAGTCCTAGCATGCTAGCATGCATTTAAAGGCGACGTCCTTTGGTTTAAAGGTTCTTTAACTTGCCCATCGCTCCACATGCGCTTAAAAGCGACAACTGTCTACCGATATTTCAGAACTAGCCAGAACTAGCAAAGAACTATTTATCTCTAAGAATTTTACAAAAACAAATTCAGTATGTTTACGGATTTTTATTCTTTGTTCGATGTTACGGGGGAGAGGATTAAAAAAGGAACATACTTTGCTTCAAGTGTCAAGGCAATGAGACCAGAGGCCATTGCTGCCGCTGCTGAGGTTCCTCCAAAGTTATCAACACATCCCGGTAATTTATCAGCAGTTATCTAGAAAAACAAAAAGGTGTAACAGAATAAGCAAAACAAGAAAAGAAAACAAGTGGACCACTTTTTTGACCGGAAAAAAAATTAACCAAAGGCTGGGAGACTTTTGACTGATGGGTAACTTTCAGTCCCCTAATCTAGAATTACAGAGAAATGTAAACTTTGTCCTAACCCATTGGTTCATGGATAAAATCAGTTGATATTACAAGGTTTGTCACCCCAATCAGAAGCTATGTTTCATTTGCTTTTTCTCCAATGCAATTTCCCCACATTTTTGTATTAGTGGCAGTTCACAAACGGACTCCGCAAACATATTAACAGTAGGAAAAATGGAAGAGAACTGATTCGCCAATTTCAAAGTAAATAAAAAAGAAAAGCCGAAAAACCGAACTCGTGTGAATTCTACCACGCTTACTTCCCAAACGTTTTTGTGGCAGTTATAAAGTTCAACCAGTTGACGATCCCAAATTCTGCAAATTACCGCCTAAAAGAAACCTTGAAAATCATAAACATTTGTGCAAATAAGAAAATGAACACTGGCGTAAAAACTAAGAGATGTTAGCCCGTACAATGTAACAAATCATATAATTAAGTAATAATTAAGTAATAAGTAATAAAGTACCCAATAGCGCATTCCCTGATCCAACAACCGATAAAATTTTCGGTTCATCTGTAATCTATCAAATGATAATGCTCATTATGCGAAACGGGTTCGGAAAGCCTTAATCGTGTCTTTTTCGAACAATGTAGACTTGTCACGCAGTTCTTAGAGGTCTTTCAATTGTAGCGGACCCATATAAAATAAAGTAAGAACGACTGCTAAATTCTAAGAATATTGCCACACTGAAAACAGACGAAAGTGGCTACAAACTACGATAGGACGAGATAACGGACGAACACGTTTACATTTAAGCACACAGACGGAAACGTACGAGGACCATCAAAGGAAGTGAGAAATGAGGATTGATTTGAATGAAGTTATGGATGCTCAACTGAATTCAAGCTCTTTGGCTAAACAGTTCAAAATGTATTTTAATAAATTGGTAGTTTCATGCAGATGTTATGGACTTTGTCCTCCTTGTGAGGCGCAGCGACTTACACTCTGTTTCACTGAAGAGGAGAACATATGTTTGGGAGTAAGTTTTAAGCTTTCCGTGGATGACTTTAGGGAGCTTAAGCAAAGGAGTTTTTGAGCGGCACATCAACAGGAGGTGAGTCCTTTTCCCTTTTAATATGCCTTGACCACACCATGCAAATTTGTATCGCTAAGTGTCTTTACTCTTATAGAGACGACTGCATTTGCGCGAATATATGGGCGAAACCACTGCCCATAATTGGAAAAAGTCCTCTTTCGGTTAGCGTGTACCGCTTTAAAACGCCATTTCTTAGCCTGCCTTTTGTTGAAGGCCTTTGACATATAACGGTGTCAGCTGTTTAAAACTGAGTGAGACAATGTATTGACGAGGAAGGTATTTGTATATACATGATCTTCCAGTGCAAAAGCCATGCTGGTGAGGTGATATGACTTGATTAACATAGGCCTTGATGCCAGCTATCATCGCCTTGGTGGCTTTAGCTGATTTAACCGTTTGAGGCGGTTCCTTTTTTACCACAAATGACAGAAAACATTAAATAAACTCCCTGTTTCTACTTACAACTTTTCCTTTGACAGCGTTTGTGCTATACGTAGTAGCCATGATTCCTGCGCACTCCTCAGCATAAGCTGGAAGAGATCCATCTATGTTCACTCCACTGATTGCAATGGTGTAAATACTATTAACATAACCGTTATAGCCACAACAATCTCCAGCAAAGCCACCATTGCCTGTTGAAAATACGTAAATAGCACCCAGTCCTTCACGACCCTGCAATTTAGCGACACACACGTTAAACACACTATGCATACACGAATAAGTCTTTCAAGAGACACATTTTAATTTCCTTAAAAAGTACTTTCCTCACAGCGTAAAATTCATTGATGTGAAGTATATATAACGTATAGTTATAACTTTTAAAGGGCTAGATCAAACCATTTGCTATATTTTTAAAAAGGTCAATCGTCTCTTCGCATCAATAGACCACTACCCAATTGCAGCATTAACTGAATTGCATGGTAGGCCAGCAAAAGCGTACACAATTACTCAACATGTTGATATTTGACTGTAACAAAATCATTTAGTCTATTAGTCCCACCAATTACGGGTCTCGGATTGTAGAAACGAAGGGAGTATTCACACTCGTGGTACGTAGTGGAGGGGATAACATTCATGAGGGGAGGATGTTGCTGCGCATTTATGATGAACCTCTGACAAGCAGCAACTCGCCTGCCTTTGAGTGTGTCTAGGCTTGCCATGGCCATGGACCCTGACATTGCCTCTTTAAGACTGCGGACGAACATTTATGCTGTGACCATTCAAACAATTGGCCTTTTCAGCAGTACTTTCAAAATTGGTACTATTTTTTTATTTCAAAAGTATGTGGGTAGATAACTCTTGAGACTGTAGACTAGGAAATCTTATACAGTCAAAACTGTATATAAAAACGGTCCTGTCTTTTGCAGCCACCCTGTATATTATGGTCATCGGACAAATTCCCGAGAATTTTGCCGGATTATTTCTGTAAAACTGACCTGGAAATGGCGGTCACCTGTACAAATGTATACAATGGTGCGGTCAACCTTTGGACTTCCCGAATGCACAGTTTCAGTTTGTTTTTACCTGTATATAAAGGTCGCCAAATTGAATTACGACAAGAGCCATAATGGCTATTGATTACGATAGACGTTTTAGCGAAACATAGCAAATATAATTTAAAAGCTATTACATTGCGCTACCTGGGCAGGAATCACTCTCAAATACAAATATTATATTCACTGACAAGCGTACACATATAGTATAAAATTGCGCAAGCAAGAAACTTAAAAGTAACATTGTTTGAAGACAAACGTAGTATTAAAATGATACCTTCTGTATGCCGTGTTCTATGGCTTTACTGGCCAACACTCCCGGGCCTTGGACTTGCCAGCCTATGTCCCCAGGTCCCCAGCTGTTTGAGTATATGTCAATCACGTCTGTTCTGTGAGAAAAAGCCCCTGACTCTGTGGCATCGGTTGACCAGATATCTTTGTCGTAGATGCGAAGACCTAAGTTAACAAAGCAATTTACTTGGAGGATACGAAATTTGAAGAACGGCGAAACCACTTTGTATCAAAGTTTTGTATTAAAATGTGCTCACTGCAAATGGTTAAGCCGTGAACCGATTCATACCTGCGATTTTGGCGTTGTATGCCAGTCCCACGCCGCACAAATTGTTATTAGCTGCACCAGCTATAACTCCTGCGCATTTGTTACCATGTCTGTTTGAGAAAAGTAAAGGTAATATATTTTTATACTCATAAGAAATGTTCCTTTAAAAGGCGATCTAGTGGAAGATGGTTTATGGTCAAAATGTCCCAAAAGTAAAGGCCCCCGTGATAAAGTAAAGTTTTACTAAGTCAGGGACTTCAACTTTTGAAGCAAGAGCAAAGAACTTTTTTCCCTTCAGTGGGGCGTTGCTTTTATGAAGGCAGAGTTTTGAGCGCGGCTAAATGTTCTAATAATGCATTGTTTCTTTTCACTGTATCTCTGCGTCAAGAAATATAAAATGGTACCGAGATAAAATGTTCTGTGAACCGGGACTCCACCTAGTACCCCGTGAACAATAGGGACTATAGGGTAGCAGTATCCCTTGTCCTGCAAAACGTAGTCACAGTAGTAACAGCTATTAGATTGGAGGGGTGCATTCAAGGGACGTTTGGGTAAGGTTGTGCCAGCGAAGTAGTATCCTGTTGTACTTAAAGCAAACAAAAAAAGTAAACCGTTCACTACCCTGTCTAATTTGTTTAAGACAAGAGAATTTTTTCTCATGACCCTAATTCAATTCGTTTCTCATATAGAATCAAGCAACTCTCTTTTCTTTCTGATTTTTTTTAATTGAACTCGGTTATCGCTTAACTGATTGTAACTTGTCAGTGTCTCGCAGATCAATTATTTGCCCCAGCCTTCGGCTTCGGCAAATAATTGACCTGCTCGCCACTAAAAATAAATGAAACGAATCATATTTTGTTCATGTTCACTTTCATATAAAATTATTTGTTACTTGCTCACACGTAGATCGCCCACCGCCAACCAGTCTTGATTATGTAATGGCTGTGAAACAGGCGACCGAGAGTTGAAAGTGACCCTTAT